>JAOXNR010000028.1:17674812-17696062 GCA_028571225.1 Parsonsia alboflavescens
TGAATGGATTATTATAGGTCTACAACTATTAAAGAAATGATTAGGGTTTCAATTATTACCGGAAGAAAGCCCTAAAAAATATTGAAATTTGAGAAATAAAAAAAAACAATTTACATAATTTATCTATTTGTAGAGGAATAATAGAAAGACAAAAGATTAATCTACTCTTTATTTTTCTAAATGGGACATATAATTCGAAATAAATAAAATTTTAAAATATATTATTCAATTGCATAGAAGAATGATTACTCAATATGAATGCATTGTTGGAATTTTATATCATTGTTATATTAAGTAATTGTTTAAGTTAAATAAATGATTATCTCTAAATAAAGGAAGAAATTTATATTTTATTTTATTATTTTTTTGCAGTGACATTAGAAGTGCAAATGAGCTGGAGTAAATTTTGAATTGAGTTAAAAATCGAGTTATTTTTTTATTTATAATTAATTTTTTAAAAAAATTATTTTATTTTATTTATTTAGTTTGTTGTATCTCCTATAAAAGGTATAGTCCACATCCCCCCTCCCCCCAATTCATATTTTTCTATTGAAACATCCATGAATTATAATGATAAAATTGGGACAAGAAAGGACTGCGATCCTAGACAAGTTAGTTGGGTAGGAGTGCAGTAATTGTGAGGTGAACGTGTTCAAACCCTAAAAGGGCATAAATTTCTTTTAAAACTAAATATTTACATTTTGAAAATAATTTTTATTTTCCAGTAAAGAAGCATAAATAACTTTATCGAGCTGATTTTAAACATAAGGAATATTTCAAATGTGCATAATAATAAAGGACTTTTCTACGATAAAATTTATTTGTCTGATCCACCGTTATAATGTACCGTGGTTTGAAAAAAACTTTTTACCTAATTAAATTAGTGTAAGTTTCATAAGTTTAAAAAAAAAAAAAAAAACTTCTATCCAATCTCAATTAATTTACCTTGTTCTTATACGATAATTAAATAATGTAATTATATCTAAGTTAAATTCATTGATCGATGTTAAATTTAATAAAAAGATAATTACGGAATTAAAGGTGTCATTATTTTATACGTTTCATATCCCGATAAAATCCTTAAAATTTGTTAGCAAAGAAATTGCGAAACAATGTAAACAAAGACAAGAATTGTATGCCTTCTTTGACCAAAGAAAAGCAAATGACACATGGAGTCAAAGAGAAAAATGCAAAGCTCATATTAGCTGTACTTCTACTACTACTTCTCATGCATCTTGAACCATTGTAGTACTGTTATCTTCTGCTTGCCCTGATGTTTGTATTAACTATTAGCCATCCTCTGGAGAGCAGGTATCCAAGACAACATATCCTCCGCAAAAATTCCGGTGTCTCTCCCATGGCCAAACCCTGCCAAAAACTTGATGAAAAGACGCTGTTGTTTCTGCAGAAAACTCAAGTAGAATGAGTTTTGTTTATTTTAGGTGAGCCAGAACAGAGACATATGGTCGGTTGGAAACGTGGGTTTTGTATGACAAGAGCGTCCGAGCACTGTAGATTCTATTTCTCTCTCTCCCAAGTTTGGAGATTTCCTTAACCATTGTTTATATGAAGAAGACAGTTGAGTCTGACCAGACCACTTTTACAAGTCATAAAAGTTCAGGTTGTTCCTTAATCTTGAGATCTGAAATGAAAGGACAACGAGGAATAATACTCTATATGCATTGTTGTTTTGGTTTTTTGTGATGGTATGTTCCATTTTGGAGCACTTTTATCTTTGTGTGTCAGTTCATTTACAAGTCTATGAAGAGATTTGTGAAGGCATGGTAGAGATTTTGTCTTAAGTTTTAATAATAAGCAATAATATTTGGAATCAATTATTCTCCACCTTGAAACACGATGAAGATAATTGAAAATTCACTATTTATCCTCTGGAAGGTGAGATATAGAAAGGGTAAGAGAGATGTGGGTTAAACAAAAAAGGTTGAATAGGGGATTTCTTTTAAAATAGAACCCTTATTTCGTTTGTGTGTGAATTCTGAGTTATCGTTGAAGCACGGCCCCTGGATTCATTCTTCAAGACCAAATGCATAAGAAAATAGTACTAATGGTTTCAGAGTGTGCAACTTATAGTGGACATTGTGCACATTCTTTTTGTAGTAATCTAAAAGAAAGGTTTACCTAGGATAGGAATTTTCTCCAATAGGCTTATTTATCAGTCTGTATCAGCTCACTGTTCATGCTGCTAAGTCTGCAAGGTGAATCAAGTACTTAAAATGGAACAAAGAATCACGGAATCAAGCAACCAAATTGATCATAACAATGGAGACATCAGCCATTGCTATCATATCAAAAGGGAAGATATAATGAAGAAGAATAGGCTGGAACATTCCATAAGCAAAACAAGAAAACCATCTGAGACTATAAAAACTTCGCATTCACAGAATCTGCAGCCATGACTCTCTGTCATTTGAGCCACATAAGAAGGGCCATAACCATTACAGTAGCACAAACGTTGTAAAGGTTTCGATAAGTGAGACAATAGATTGTTAAAACTGCAGCATAAATTAGAGTACAACACTTTAAGACTGGACCTTCCAGATGCTACAAGCAGGACATACTATAGTTAATAACCAAGTCACCTATTTATACCAAGTTCCCTTGGTTCATGGCCAAAACAACTGAAGTGATATACAGGCATCCCATCATTCATTATAAGTAGGGAAAATGCAACTTCAACTTTGGTGCACTTTACGTTTCCACCCATGTCAAGCTTCCTACAATCAGAAATTTACCCGGAAGTTCTCCAGCACATGGTGCAAGGTAAGTAATTTTCTTCCTGAAATGACGATTGATGAGAATCTTCCTGTTTCTTGAATATGAGACTTCTTTTAATGATAAAAGGAGATTGAACTTCAAACCTTTGAATGTCGATGTCAGTGATGTAGATAAAACCAGCAACATTGCTGCAATAATTTTTTTTTTTTTTTTCCAAGAGAAGGAAAGAAAATTAAGTAAATAGTGAGAGATTCTAAATGCTCTTAATTCTTCGATCAAATCTCAAATACTTTTGGATGGCATCAATATCAGTAAGCAAGCAAATTCAATCAGACCCACAAAACTATGCTTCAAAATACTTATATTTGATGAAAATCTAGAGGAGCAGGTATGTGTTAGTATGGTGGGCTAACTCTTCCAGACAATTCTGCCAGGTAAGACAACTAATGAGGAGCCATGCAGCCACTTATACAGTCAGAATAGGGTGCATGAACCAAGCCGTTCACCATCACTTCTGTTTGCTAGACTTGACATTGCACTTGATTGTGTAGTGCAATGATCCACATATCCTAGACAAACTACACTGTGAACCTAACCAAGTTCAGTTCAACCTACTCCAGCTAGACAAGTAGAATTTTACTTATAGTAAATAATGACAAAAGGAAGTTCCCAGTACCTACCTTGAGACAATTTGTTCTGGTCCTTTGGCATATGAGACAGCAAGAACCAAATGGAGCAAATCCCTGTTGATGTTAACCAGAACCAATCTTGTAGGATCTGCAGCAGGCTCTGCACCAATTGGCAAAGCTGAACGTGGGGCTTGTGGTCCACCACCAATTCGATAGATAGACAAGTCACTGAAATTAGCGATATTAGAATGTGGGGACAGATCATTTGTAAGGCCATAAAAGTATTCCTGGAGGAAGAATGAAAAGGACCAAATTATTCACTGTTGTTGCACCAGAAATGGAAAATAAAAATGTCAGTTTTTCCCAACAAAATATAGATCTCTTCAGTTAGTGTTGAAGCTAAGCCTGGTCGTTTTCATCTCTGTCTTTACCCGTATTCTGTAACCCCTCGCTTTTTGTCGGACTTTTGGGTTCCGCGACACAACGCCACCAGATTTTTGAAGTTTCACCACCTCAACATTAGGCTTGCTCTTTAATACATCTTTTAACATGCTGCACAGTTTTTCCTTCAGAAGATGATATACTTAAAGAATCAGAAAAACTTTTGGGGACTGTAACACCTTATTAGCACAACACACTTATCAAAGCTACAACAATCAAGGGCAAGATAGCAATATATACAAATGACTCAGTATCAACCAGGAGAACAAAGCGTAGACTCACATATTCCCCAGAGGAAAAGGAAAAACTACAACGATTCTAAGTTGAGAGAATGAAGTTAGTTAACTAATAGTTTAATAATTTCGTTAGGGATAATTTACCAGAAAGCCTAACACTTGCTAAAACAATGTATTCTGAGAATATAATAATTCAGCAAATTGAAGAAACTTGGTTTGAAAGAAATGCATCAAGTAATTAGTTCGTAAGTGTTACCAAGATATATCACAAAATTTCTGTCTGAAGTATAACTAGAACATAAATTCAGCTTTAAGAACCTTTAGAAATATGGTGATTGTCTCACACTTGCATATGAAAAACACATGAATTCTATTTACTAACTTATTGGAACAAATTTTCACAACTCTCAACAGCTTAAATATTTGTATGGAGCTTGTACATTAAAGCAACAAAATAAAGCACAGAATTTTTCACCCAACTCTGGATCTGACAGTACCTGACCCAAAACCAGAACAACAGTAGCACTGAACATATCAATTGCATGGAGAAGCAGCTGCAGCAAGGTAGACAATCAAGGATTCTATTAGACAAAGTTCCATTCAGTGATTATCCCCAGGACAACCATCATCGTGATGAAATATGCAATAAATAATAAGTTGAGACTTTTGTATACAAATACCTCATAACCAACACCTTCTATCCATCCCATTGTATTAATCACCATCCCTGCAGCTCGAGACTCGGGATTACCTGAAAACAGTTTCTCTAGAGTCTGAGCAAGCTCCTTAACAAGGACCTTGTAAAGATCTACGTTGGCACTGAAACAACCAAATAAAAAATGGTTTGATGAATAGGGTCGGAAGTGTTAATTCACATAAAAAGAATCTGACAATTGACCTAGGAATCTATAAACCTAGGGGTAGGATGTCCATGGAAGTAGACAAGAGGCATCTCAAGTGGTATTCCTTCCACTGGATCAATAGGCATCTCAATAGGAGTAGCAGCTATACATCCAGGAATAGTTATTGATCCTTGGCCAATGTCTAAATCCACAAAAGTCGGTTTCCATCCCTGTTTAGCTGCCCAGCTAAGAAGCATTCTTGATAAAGTGCTTTTTCCTGAATCTGTTGGTCCAACAACAATTACCCTGGGGCCCTGAACCAGAAAGCAAGAGAGGCCACAACAAAATAAATTAAAAAAAAAAAAAAAAGCAAATATTCATTTGCTTAATTGTATTAACATAATTGAATAATAAGAAAAAATCGAACACGACCAAGAAACTGCAAATCAAGGTAGACAAGACAAAATTATTAAAAATGCCATATATACAAAATAAGAAAATAAAAAATAGTTGTAATAACAAAACCTCTAATAGATATATGAAAATATATTGAGAATTGGCTTTGGCCTGATGAATACCAAGAATCCCAGAAAATAACATCTTGCAATATTAATTCTAAAAGAAAAGGATTACAAAACCAAAACTAATACCTGAGAATCATCCGAATCAGGTGGTGAAGCTTTTGCAAGATTTCTTCGTCTCTCTAGAACACCATGCACATTTACATAACTGATCATTGGTGTCTAGAAACCAAGATTACAAAACTGATTATTCAACTGATTAAAATGTCAAAAGTTTCTAGTAGTCTTTTCATGGATGACAATGAGAGAATATGTCAAGTGGATACTTTCTTAACTTAGAAGGTACAATGTGAGACACATGACAATAGATTAAGGGTATGGAACATTCGTACAATATAAATCTGGCAAAATGCCTGAGATCCTAAATCTAAATTATTGCAAGCATAGTTACATCTGTGATAACGAATATAGGTCCAAATTAAGATAATGAATTCATCTACTGGCCTAAAGATGTATCCTGGACAAAGACATACACTCCACAACATATGCACACAGCAGGTACTGGCAAAAATTCTATGCATCGTAGGAGATTTTTCTATTCTGTGTTTCTTCCATTTGTTTGGTTGCTTAGTGTAAGGTTGGAAGCAATTTACCTCATCTGCTGAATAATCTGTCTCTGTGTTACCATCCATTTCAATTGTAGCCCCATACCAGGTGAAAACCTAATGAAAAATGAACAACAGCAAAATTACATTGAATCAGAACCGAAGAAGAAGACTGTACAGGCCTAATGAAAGTTGAATAACAGCATAATTACATTGAATCAGAATTATAATCCTTGGACACCACAATAATAATCACAATATAAACACATGTTATATTTTATAATTTTGATTAGAAATGAGCATTGTTTCCCATGATGAAAACTCAAGATACACATTTTAAGACATACGAATGCACTCTAAGTGGGGAAAGAAACAACACATCATTTTTCACCATTCTTATGAATGATGACCATGTCAATCATAAAGAGAATAACCATGTGAATGCAACCAAGTGTAAGACTAGAAGAAAAGAGTTTGCATACGGCAAATTTCAGTCTTGGAGGAAAACTGAGCCATATTTCAGGAGGTACTTCAGTGCCAAAGATTTCTGCTGAACCATTCAGAAGACGAAGGCGGAAAGGTGTATCAGCAACTTCAACTCTTAGTTCACATTCTTTGTCCAGTTTCACTTGTCTAATTGCTGTTGTGCCGGATGCTGCAGGGGGGCCCACAGCTGCACCTCCGTAAGCCATGTCGAAACTCCTGTTGTTTCAAACGCTTCACCTATCTGAAATTAAAAGTTATTAGAATGGGTGATTGAGAAAAATAAGAAAGAGGCAGAAGGTAGGTTTTAAATGAAGGCAACAGCATATATAAGGGGTCGTATTCTGAACTTCCAAATTCTCTCGCATTAGGTAGTTAGAAGAAATCCTCAATTCTATTGCTTAACCATGAGTGATACTTGCCTTCACAAGTTGGGGAACCAATTTGAGTGACTTTACAAAAGATTTCAGTTTTTAGACTGTGAAATGCATCTATACATACACAAATAAATAAATGCCAAGTGCTTTATGAGTCAAATTCAAGAAGGAAGAGAAGCAGAAGCATTTTATCAAATAATTGACAGACCAAAAACATACCAGAATTACAAGCATGAGGATTAAAATTCAGTCATTGAAAAAAAAAAAAAAATGAAATGATTAACTGGGTCGGTTTCTTGTTAGTATTTGAGTTGGGTTTCAAGAACTAGACAATTCCTTCACTCTAGCAAGCCATCTAAAGAATCGAACGCCTCAAGTCTCGTGACAAACTTCAACAACCCAACACTAGAGCTCGAGAATTTAACTTCTGCATAGTCCTTTTTGAATGTAGAAATTTCACCTTGATTCTCTGTACAGTATAGCAAAGAATTTCAACGATACTCCGGTGTGTTCCCAGCAGACATGTGAATTGCGACTCCTGCTTCCTCTCAATCTCAGGTTGTGGTACACCCCGGTCGCGTTTAAGAAGCCGACGAATCCAAACGAATCGTCACGACGGGGAACCATAGGTGCACAGCTCCCTAAGACCAAATTTAGTTGGTCATCGCATTACTAGGTTGCAATCTTATTTGAAGAGATAAACTTCATTGCCAGCGTTTTTGATAAATTATAATGTCTTTGATTTATTTGAATATTATGATTATAATAAAATTATAACTGCAATATTTTCTACACACGAAAGAATAAAAAATTTATTTATTTTATTACCAAACCAATAAAAAAAATTTTCAATACAATCTATTATATATTATATGTAGATAAAACAACTCCCAAAGTTAAGAAAACATCAATTTTAAAAGTCTCAAGTTAATTTACTGATATTTATAATTATTGAATAATATTTTTTTAAAAAAATTAAACTCTCTTAAAAATTTTATGATTAAAAATATTATTCATAATATATTAATAAATAGTACTATTAAATATATTTTTTTACCAAAATTTTGTGCAAGGCACGAATAATTTATTTAATTATAATAAAAACATTACAAATTACAACTACAAAATAAAAATATTTTTAAATCTAGTCTAATAAAAAAAAATTCTGGACCTTCACAAAATTCATCATCGTCTTCCTCATGTTCTCCTTTCGGATATTTTACAGCAAAATATTGTATATTTTCTTGGATCTTATTCTCAACTTTAAACCAATCTGCTTCACATGTAAAACTTCTAAACTATGAGGAGCCATACAACTTCTTTCTTCATTGAGTTTTTGTTGACTACTCAAACTAAAGGCACTTTTGGGTCCAATGGTTAAAACAAGTGGAGTCAAAATATCTCTTGTCAATCTCAATAATGAAGAATTAGAACATTTATTCATTACCCACCATTTTAAAATGTCAAAATCACATGAATTTTTGCCCTCCAAATTTACTTGTATGGTGGAATTATATACTATTAGCTCATTTAACCCCGTCGAAGACGATGACTCTCTCATCTTGTTGAAAATGACAAAGCAAGGGTTAAACTTATTTGAATATTCTTGAAGAGCAACCACTATTGAGGTTGATCTAACTTGTAATCATTCAACTTCATTGATGTTGCCACTTTTGTTCTTTTTGCCATAGATGTTGGAGACTCATCTTCAGGAATTGTGAGATATTGAATATAAGTAATCGATACTAGCTTCATAACCTGAAAACTTCACTCGTAGATCTATACAAAAAGCTAAACAGTATGACAGTGAAATTTCTTTATAATATTTTCAAAAGTTTCTTTCCACGAATTACATAATTTCATTATACTTTAAATGATCCCTATATTAGTTAAACAAGTTAACTACTTTCGTTAGAGTTGGAATCATGAGATGCGGGATGGGAAGGGTATTGACTTGACATTAATTTGGTCACTTCATGAAAAGTTTGCAGAAAAGAAGAAACAATTTCGATACTACCAAAAAAGTGAATGAGATAAAGGCATTGGAAATCCACTATTATTACAAAATTCAATTAGTTGTTTTATGTAAGGAATGACACTATCCAACATATCATGAGTAAAGTCCCATTTAGAATAAAAATATAGTTTGAAGTCTTTCACACTTTTACCTTAGTCCTCACATAAATATTTGAATTGTTTAGCTCTTATAGGTGAAGTTTTAATGAATAAAACAACATTACAAATAGTAGTAATAAGTTCTTCAACTTGTTTATCTTCATCTTTAACAATTAAATTTAATATACCACACATTCACATCTACTATAAAAAAGACAATCATCTAGAATGGGTTTTGTTCTTCGTCTAAGAATAATAATGCCATCACTATTTTCTTCATTATCAAATGGAATAGTTAGAATTTTATCCAAAATTCTATATCTGCTACATAAAGCGAAAATAATTTCTACAATCTTATTTATATAACAGGGGAACTCTAGTAGTCTAAAACATAAAATTCTTTTTTTAACAATCCAATCATTATCTATCCAATGACATGTAACATGCAAAAAAGACAACCCAATAAGAGCTTCCCAAGAATTACAAGTATGAAGAGCTTCAAAAATATTACAAATGAGAGCAAAATTACAATCAAAAGAACCAAGAGTTGCAACAAGAATTTGTATCATATTATCATAAGCTTTAACATCGTCATTTCTAAATGTAAATCTTGAAATCCTATTCTAAAGCCCATACCATTCTTTGGAAAGCAGGAGTTGTAGCTATCCAAAAAGTTTGATTACTTAAAAATACCCACCTTATAATTTTTTCTCCTGCTTTTTTTTTGGTTCAAATCTAAAATTACCAACCACTTCCCTTCTAGTTGCCTTAATTAGTTGTTTTTGTAAATACTCCATGTGTTTATTTTTCATATGTCGAGTTAATATGTACCCCCTCCCAATATTACTTTCATATACTTTCCCACAGACTAATGATTTTTCTACATCATCATCATCAAAGTTAGGGTGGTGGGATGAATGAGAAGATGCTATACTATCCGCTCTATCTAGTAAACTAATTAATTATTTAAAAGTATAACAATTCTAAATTTACCACCAAACACAAATTTATAAAAAAAAACAAACCAATTAATAATATTTAAACATAATTTTAGAATAATTGGATATTTAAAGACCTAACCTTTGGTCATTTTTACACTTTGAGCCTTAACTTTTTTTTTTTTTTTTGGGGCTATGTTAATCCTCAAACAAATTATCATTGGACTTAAAATCGTATTTTTTGAAAACACCAAGTCAACAATCACCTGACCAAATTAAGAGGGGCTAATTCAATACTATGTCATTCAATTGGTCAAAAATATATATTAATTGAAATCCTATTGAACTAAATTTCAGTTTCTGAATCAATAAGAAATGAATTTAGTTGGGCAAGAAATATGAGCTAAATAAAATTTCATTTTATATCCGTTTTTGACAAATTGAATAGTGTATAATTGAATTTGCAACTGTTAATTTGGTCAAGAGGTCATTGATTGAAATTTTTGATGGTTTTTTTTTTTAAAGAATACGATTCGAAGGATCAAGTTGTCCAATAATAATTTGTTCGAGGACCAACGTGAGAAAAAAATCGATTAAGGACCAAAACGTAAAACTGACTAAAGGTTAGGTCCTTAAACATCCAATTAATCCACAATTTTAATTTCAAATAACACAACTAACAACGATTTAACTAACAAATAATAAAAATTCAAAAATAACCAAAATAATTAAACCCCAAAAACAAGAAAGTAAAAGAACGCTGACGTGGAAGACTTAATTGGAAATTGAGGAGGATGAAAACATCAATGTTGAGTTCATCTTCTTCTAACAATTCCACCCTTTGCTCAAAGAAAATAGCATCAATTGGAGGCAGAAATTGAGTAAATATAGGGTTTGGGAGAGTGCATTAAACTGATTTTTCGATGAGTTTGAAAGGTATTCGATCTAGTAGAAGGCAACAGCCCTAACAATGGGCTTTTCACGGGGCTTACTTCTTACTTACTGTCAGTCGGAATGCTTTTTCGAGATGGGCAAGCTGCTTTGGGAAGACAGAATTGTCTAAAGATCTTAAGTAAGATGACATATATTTATAGGAGTTAGAAAAAAAATAGTCGTTAGGGGTGCACCATTGGATGGAAAATGGAAGAAAAATGTGTATGGGTCAAAAATATCCATTGGAACCGAGGGCACACTGGCCAGGCCAGTTCCGGTTAAAGCTGTCACTAGTCCTTTGGTGGGTTGGTTGGTTTGACAGTCATGTCCTAATTTGCTCTTACAGTTAGTTTGGAAGGTTTTAGGGAGAGAGAAGAAAAGAGAAAGTTTAAGTTGGAAAGAAGAAAAAAAAAGGCAAAAAAAGGAGAAATTGTATCTAAAGTTTGGGAGTTTTAGAAGAGAAAAAGAAGATAAATAAATTATTTTTGTTTGAAAGTGTGGAGAGAAATAAGGATGAATTATTTAAAAGTGATTTTACAACCTACATAAATTTGATATGAAATAGAGAGAATTAATATTAGAGGTATTTTGCAAATTTTACAAAATTTTGCTTCAGTTCCTCACCATCTGTCACTTTCTTCCCAAAAGTGGATGGATCTAAGATCAGTCGTAGAATTGATGCCTGTTCTCTTCACCTCTCTCCCTTTCTCTTATTTTCTTTCCACAAAAAACTCCCAAACGGAAGCCCTTCCTCCCCTTTCTTTCCAAACCCCTTCTCCTCTTCAAATCTCTCCATCCAAACTAGTCATAAGCTAAGAGAGAAAATAAGATGGGGTATTTTATGAATAATATTATTGGGAAGTTCTAATAGGAGAAAAAAAAGAGAGAGACCTTTTTTTCCAATTGGAGAGTAGAAAAGAAAAGAAAAGAAAAGGAGATTGTAATTTACTAAAATAAACTTCTTAATTAAAAGTTAGATGGATAAAATAGGTATTTCACTCTATAAGTAGAAAGAATCCTTTATTTCTCTACAAAGCATCCCACACTTTTCCCCCTTTCTCTCCCGAGTAAACTCCCAAACATGATAAATCTTTCATCCATCCACTTCTCTTCTTTTCTTTCCATTTCCCTCCTTCCAAACTAGCCCTTAGGATAATGATTACTCCAGTATTGTGTATCCAATCAAGATTTTCCATATTATAGTTTGGGAAAATCTCACTTTACTGGGTTCGTCATTTGGACGACTTTTGCCCTTTTTTCTTGAAAAGAATTGGCATGCAGTAGCATCGCTGCCGGAGACAAGCACTACGAGAAGATTCAAATGGCTGATCGCTACTGGAGATATAGTTATCTTCCTCCTGAGAGAGGTCTTCTCTTCTCCGTGCCTTAATCTTGAGTTATTTTCTCTCTCGCACAATCGCGCATAGACTTAGTATGATCGGTTGGGAGTTCTAGGCTGGCTTGAATTATGTTTGCGCATAAAATGCTGCTGAATTTTCTGTAATTTTCTTTTTGGCTATTATTTTAAAGCTTCAACTTTGATTTCTTTTATGTTAACTAATAAACAGTGTAATGTTGTATTGTCATGTGGGATAGAGAAATTGAAGGTTTAATTGGGGTTTAAGGCATGATTTTGTTATTCACTTACACGTAGGCGCAAGAATCTTCTCTGGTTGGGTATCTGTTTAGAACTTATTTTAAATATTTGGATATTTGTCGCGTTATATAAACTTATAAGCTCGTGGCTTGGGATGTTAATGTTGCCATTGGAAGTTATTCTGTTATGTTGTATATATGTGTGGAATTTGGAGGGTGACTCTGAATTTGCCTCTTTGCTTGTCTAGAAGAAAGAGAAAAACTTATATCGCCAAGAACCTTTCTGCATGGAGACAATGATATTCTAGTAGCATTTCAGGGGGTGATAGAGGATTGTAGAGTATCATTAGTGGATGGCTGATGGTTAGAACCTTATTGGAACCATTTGTAGTTACTCTGTAACATGTGCATCTATCATATGGCTTTGGAGGTAGGGAACTTAGTTGTGAAGAGAGTTTTATTCAATTTGAAAGGAGCTGGAGAGTTGAGGATCACTAAAAATTGACTTTAGAACATGGCTAGCCAGAAAAGGCATGCAAAGAATAGGAGAGGTGCATTATGGGATTAAGAAGTGTGCTAGATGGCTTTGAGAAGAACCATTAAAATGATGAATTCATTCTAAAGGTGGGTCTTTCTCAGAGGTTTAGTTGGCATACACTTCAAAGAATGGTGCTTTGTTGCATCTGTTTAAATGTGGGATTGAATAGGCTTTGTCAGCTATTGAACTTAATTCGCTATACAGGCACATGAAACTTATCAAAATTTTATGACATAAGGTTTTATGGAAGGGAAATTGGTTAGTGCAAAGAATTTCCTCCCAGGTTAGTTATTATCTTCAGTGATTTTACTCTTGGAACTGGGTTTGTTAGGTCCATAGGTTTATATATATGTCAGAAGAAAATGGTAGTCCTTAAGTTCCCTGGTTTTATTTGCCTTAAATCAATTACTACTGGATGCTCGGCAATTGTCGGAAGCAGTGTCATAGTGTTATTTGCATCATAATACTCCGTATTTCTCCCTATTGTAAAGAAGCTTGTGAACCTTCCTATAGAAGGGTAAGTGAAAGTTCTTGTGGCCAGTTCTTTACGTCCTTGTGAGAATCTCAATGGGTTAGGATCAAGTTTTCCTATAGAAAATGCACACGCAGTTTGTTCATCTGAGAATTCTGTTCTTTCTGTAGTTTGCTGTTTTCACAAGCTACCATTGTAGTTAGTTCTTTTTTTTTTCTCTTTTTTTTTTTTGTGGGGGGGTTGACTATGGATCTCTGCAGATAGCACCCCAAAACCAAGGTTTCCTGGTCAGTTATCATCCGAGGTTTCTGCCTTAACTGCTTATCATCAGTGGAGCTCAAATGATACCCCCGGTGGTGCAGATCTGCTACAGAAAGATGTAAGAATGTACATTTTATACGCTTGATCAGCATTAATATGGTCCATTGATAAACTGCCTTTTGTTTTCTATTTTAGTTCCAACCTGATGCATTTGGAATAGATGGTATCAGGGGTATTAAACCTGAACCATCTGCGGGTGGTGGACTGCCCATTGGAATCAGACATACAGAGTACCCCTCTCCTTTAAGCCATCCAAGCTTACTGGGGCAAAGAAGGGATGTTCCTCCTGGTATTATTACTAAGATCGAAGACAGAATTTATGAGAGATCCCATTGTGTGCGACTGGTTGATCGAGTTGCAGCAGGAGATTCTAACATCCTTTTTGTTGATGGGCTTCCAACTGACTGTACAAGAAGAGAAGTAGGCCGTATCTTTTATATTATTTTCATTTTCTAAATTTTCTTTCGTTAAATAACTTCAAGTTTCTAATTTTCCCTTTTTAATTGTTGTATATCAGTCCATTTGTTTGTTTGGCTTGACATCATAATGGTGCCTAGGTTCTTGAGATTTTCTGGAAAGCCTTCAAGCATTACTAATGAAGATCTTCTGTTGCCAAATGAAGCTGAGTTTGTTCATAGTATTAGTTTAGTTATATCATTGTTACCATCCAATCCAAAACCCATATCTAGAGAAAGGGTGATGATTCTTGTTCGTGGATTGTTTACCATGTGTTTTCTTGCATACTTGATTTTATTCCTTGACTTGAAAGCAGATCTTTTTCGTCCTTTTATTGGTTTCAGAGACCTTAAAGTTGTTCATAAGGAGCCCAGGCGTGTAAGTATGCCCTTATCTTTGAATTGTTCTATGAGGGAGACACTTTTCTAGTTGCAATATCAAATTCTGCTTCTTTTTATCCTTTTTGTGAACTACTTGTGTATCCTTTTTATTGATGGAATTCTTTTTTGCTTGACATTACACATATCATTTGGTATTTCCAATGCATGAAAAACAACTTTATGGTGTGTGTGTTTATGATTTTTCTCTATGGACCACTACAATTCCATTGAACAACTGAAGCTCCCCATCAGACTATGTCACTATAACCAATGCTTCCCCCATCCGCATCTAACTTTATTACATCTTCAAGAAATGAAATTTATTCAGTACCTATTAGGTTTCTCTCTCTTGAGTAGTTCTAATAATGTAATAATTATGCTAAAAAAAATTTGCATCTATAATAATTGGGAAGCTCAAATCAACCAAACCATTGAGTAGCTGAAATTTGAGCTCCTGTTAATGAGTTGGTCCTATTAAAAGTCCCTCTATGCCCTCATCTCTAACTTTGAGACACAATATTATATACACTTAGAGAGTATATATCATTTCGTAGAGAGCAGATTGCTCTGGTTCTGGTATCATCTTGTAAAGTTGCCTATGTATCCATTCTTATGAGTTAGCTTGTGAAATAGCTTAATTTGACTTTTTGTTGGTACATTTGAAAATTTCCTTCAGTTAGTCCTATTGATTTTGGAATTAATATCTCAACTACTAAGTATTCTGCAGAGTGGAGATAAAGCCATGGTTTTGTGCTTTGTGGAGTTCACTGATGCAAGATGTGCTCTTACTGCTTTGGAGGCCCTTCAAGGTTTAGTATTTCTCTGAAGTTATGAAATCACTGAATTATCAGGAAAGGCTCGTCTTATAACAACATTGCTCTAAGCTTTATTCATATATTGATTATCAACTGTTTATACAACCATCTTAGGAATTTCTAGTACTTACTGTTGCTATAAATTTACTGAATAATATCCCCTAAACCGTGGAACTACTTTTGAATACTTTTGTTCCTTTCACAAAGAGACTAGAACACTGCACTTATGTAGTTCTCTTAATTTTTCATTCTTGAGGATTCCTTATCCTCTTTCCTACATCTTCTTCTTTTCATGAATAGAATTTTTTCTTTTGTCAAAAAATATTATTTATAGATAATTTCTACGGGTAACATTAGCATAGATTCTTGTAAATGGGACCAATTTGCTTGTTATGATGAGATCACTTCCTTTGGCCATGGTCTATGTGATTCCTTTTGGCATTTGAGGATTCAGTTATGCAGAGGCCACGTTTAGTGATTCGATAACCTGATAACCTAATATTTTGCAGGTTACAAGTTTGATGACCGGAAACCTGAATCATCTATATTAAAAATCCATTTCGCCCATTTTCCATTTCGACTACCATCTCATCAAGATGACCAACAACTTGGAAATGTGCAGTAATCTTGAAGTGGGACCAGTCTTATTCATGGCATTTGTAGTACTGGTGAATGTTCTTCCTTTTGTGGGATTCATTCTATTCAATAAGTCATGAAAAATTATGTTAATCCTCTGTGCTCCTTCCTCTAGCATATATTGAGTGTAGAATTGATTGCAGCTCCAATAATGATCATAGTGCTTGATTCCAATCTCATGGCTCCTCTTCTCCCTCTTTTATATTTTGTTTTTCTGTAATTTTTGTGTGTTCTGCAAGATAAGATTGTTGAATGGCAGAATGGACAAAACTCACATTTGTGGTGAAATAACCAATATATATATATATAAACATCATCTTGTCCTTTTCTATTGCTGTATGTCTTCTTCCTATGCCTGTTTGATTTGTGGGTTGAGCATATCTAGAAGAATGGTGGAAGAGAAATTATGTTGTGTACTAAATTCTTCTATTCAATTATGAAACCGACCACACAACCCAACCCCCCAACAGGTAGGATCCCATCCCATAACTGCATGTACTTTGGATTCCATGAAAATATGCGGTCTTTCCCTCAACTTTATACTGATAAGGAAAGGGGGAGTGATACCGAATCGTGCTGTTTGGAGAAGCATAAATTCTTAATACATTAATCTAAGGGAAAATCTTTTCTTGCAATTTTTTTTCTATCTAAATTTAAAAAGTATATTCATCAAAAGTTGTACAAAATATGCTCGGTGTTTAGTGGGCGAAACATTATAACGTAAAAGATTATGTTTTTTTAACATAACGCCTTAAACGAGAATCAAATTCATATTATCCAACTCGTGACATCTCTTGGGGATTGAGACAGCATCCTAAGTTAAACGGGGCAAGTAAATTATACTCGTTAATCGGTAAATTTTTCCGAGTTCATGAGTATACTAGATATAATAGTGTCAAATCGCTTCAAAATCGGAAGCTAAAATTGTTTAGTATATGAGTTGATTTGGTAAATTCAGTAAAATCGATCGAGTCCACCGAATCCAGAAAAATTCTCAATTTTTCAGTTAAATAACTCTAACCTATTAAATTTGTCTTGTAATTGATCCATTTCTATTCTAAAATTCGATCAAAAAAACCTATTCTAGGATTATTTTCATTCCATTAATAATTGATTCACCAAAACTTTTATCTATCTTCTCCAAATCTTATATTTATTCTTCTACTTTTAAGTCAAAACTTTAAATCCCAAGTTCTCAACTCTTTCTTTCAAGTTTTAAACAAAGAATTTTACCAAGAAGAATCCATATTTGAAAGAAGAATGAACCAAGTTGCTTGGCGGCAAAGACAGAGTTATGGGAACTAGGACTTTGAACTTTGATAGTTTGATATAATTGATTATACAATTATTAGTGTATTATTTTATTTGATATATATTAATTATTTAATATAATATATATATAACGACACATAAGCACTATTTAATCTACGTGTTGAGTTTGCAAGAACCTCGAACGAGTTACGTAAACTATCGAGTTTAAAAACCTTGACGACTTCATTTTAGACTCTTATATAGGAATTAAGGATAAAAAATATATATATGCATTGACTTAAGTTAAATGACTAAAAAAATTCTTAAATCATCTAAGAAATTGGAGTAAAAAATATTCTAAAGAATAAGATTACATTTCAAAATTCGTGAAACAACCCATATCATGAAACAAAACTGAAAGGTCTATATTTCGAACGGATGCAGTATTGAGTAAAGATGTAAGTGAACAGTGTGAACTCATCTCCTCATTGCGTGCTGTGGCTTTGACAAAATGAGGAAGGAATCTCGAGTATTTCCAGAAGACTATAATAATGTTGACCACGTGATGGCACCAAGAAAATGAAACGAGTAGACAGAGATAGCAACAGGGGTGAAATTAGATACTTGTTCTATGTCCCAAAAAAACAACATAAACTTATCAGGTTCCCAGCCAATTGTTGAGTTCTGCAAGGCCATCAAAGGATGCTAATCTACATAGAACAGTTCAATTGGAGGCCGACCATTTGTTGCATTCATAACTCTAATTGACTTTTGGACAGAAAACAATGACTCAAGAAGATTGTCTTCATTTCATTAGTTAATGTTTAGCAAAAATGACGACGTGACTTGAGGAAGCCATTCATTATCTTTCTTAAGTTTCCTAGAGCAAGCTTTTCAACATGTTCCAAATCTGGTGGAATTACCGGAGGATAAACCTGAATCCGGAAATACTACTTGAATAAGTCCTGCTTGTCATTGCATAAGCTGCTTACTGTCACATCTTTCTTCTATTTCATGATGACATGAAATCATGATAAAATGAGTACATCAACTAAACCAGAAGTCAGAAATCCAATGGATCATATTCAGATTAAGTAAAATATGATGTGCCATTGATTCCCATTGATCACTAAATTCATCCAAGGATGATGGGAAGAAAAAGAAAATGATAACGATCCATTGCAAGAATAAGAATGAAACTCAAAAATCAAGCATGTACTGAAAAATAGAATAAAACTGAATTCAATATCTCAAATTGTCAATTGGATTGAAGTATGAAACAGACTATTACTCCTGTCTATGATTGTGTATACAAGTCAATAATCCCCAATTCGCAATATAAAATGGAAGTAGACAAGTTTTTTCAGTCAACTATTCGTGAGAAGAACTAATTGTAATTGTACAATAACAAATGTAAAAAGAAAAGAAGCATTAAAAAAATTTTCCTCCAACTTCAGAGTGCAAAATCAATGCCACCTGATTCTTTCTATGATAGGAAGGAAGTCCCAGCATGGTTATGGTGCAAAAGATTGTGAGCAATAGCATCTCTTGCTTTCATTGCATTTAATGACCTCAATGGGGCCTCTGGAACCATCTCATCATCAATAAGATCAAACTTCAGCTCAGGATCCATTGCTTCATTCCTCAATTCACATATATTATGCAAGACACAGCATGCTCCTAGCACCACCGGCAAGTCCTGAAGTTTCACTTCAGTTCTTCTCTGCAGACAACACCATCTTCCTTTCAACCTTGCAAATGCCTCTCTTGCTATGCTCTGAAGATCTCCAATTTTTTCATTAAAAGCATGCATAGTCCAAGTCAGATGCGGCTGCGAATAAGGTACCAACACCCAGTCCATCAATGGGTAACCACTACCACCAACAATCCAGACACCCTTTAATAGCCCTTGATTAGCCCTTTGATATAAAGCTGATTTCTCTAAAACCTGATCATCAGGCATTGAACCAGGCCAACCAATGCATACATCAGAGAAGACCCCTTTTGGATCAACAACACCCTGAACAGTGATAGAATATGAGGTCTTCTGATTTCTCTCAGTATGCCTCTTGTTAAAGTAAGCTGCAACACTGATCTTAGGAGCAATTATTGGTATATGAGTAGTATACATTGATCCCACAACATTAGAGATCCCAGAAATTGCTTCATACTCATCCTTAATCTTTCTAGCTGAATCCTCATTAGGCCATTGAAGATACTTGGGCATTAAAACATTCCTTATTGCAGAACAAACCTCAAGAACGAGTTTATGACATGTCGATATGCCCAAACCAAACCTCTTGGATACAAGCCTAAGTGGCTCACCAGTAGCCAATCTCCATATACACACGGCAACTCTTTGTCTAACCGGAACAGCATCTCTTAACATAGTATTTTCCTTGGCAACTGCAGAGCTCAAATCATTGCATATCATTTCAAAAGTGTCCTTCCCCATTCGAAATGCCTTCCTGAACTCCTCTTCAGGAAAGTCAGCACTGTTGCATTGATCCCACCAAGCCTTAGATCTATTCTTCACCCACAACCGCCTTTGTGGCGCCCCCCTGGTCCCTTTCTCTCCTTGGTCACCCCCATAATTATCATCCTTATTATCATGTTCAACGGCATCTGCAGCAGCAGCAGTAAGAGCTGTGGCTGTCATAACATTACTAGCCCTGCCTTTTCTTTTTCTGACCCCATCTCTAAGATCTGATTCTCTATTATACTCTTGCAATTGGGAATAATAATCTGACATCTCCCTCACCTTCTTGTCGTGATTGGTATCAAAGAAAAGCTTCTCCTCTTTCTCCTCCGTTTCAAATTCCTCCCGATCTCTCTTTTCTTGCTCATCAAGCAACATCAAAGAAGTTATAATCTCCTTCAACTCTTTAGTCTTCACCCCATCTTGTTTTTCAACATCAATTCGATGATGATCATTTCTCTCGCCACCTCCATCCCCAACCTCATTTACGGGTAAGGCCGCACTCTCCTTCCTCTTCCGCTTCCTTTTGCTATCACTCATTTCCTCAATCTATCACTTTCTTTCCTTCTTCCTCAAAAACTATACAATCTAGGAACCAGAACCCAAAAATAGAAAAACCCCAAATTTCTCAGAGAGAACTGAAAGCTTCACATGAAGATAAAGCCCCAACTTACCCAACTTGAACAACAACTGTTTGAAAGAATGTGTGAATGGAAATGTGAACACGACTCTGAGAATTGCCAAAAAATTAATTAACTGAGGTCAAATCTTGAAACTTAAAGTTGATAATGAGTCCTTTACACATAGACATATACAGATATACAGGTAACATCTGCAGGATATAAAAAAATTATACTGTATTATTACCTGATCTTTTGTGGGGTTTCATCTCACCTTTCAAGAAAACGTGTATGAGAGGTGTTAGAGTGTGAACACGGCTCTTGGATATGGAGAAGTTTCGCGGGGTATTTTTGGATACAGAATGATTGGATCTACAAATAAGAGTTAGGTGTGCCGAAAAAACCAAAAAACCGGAAGGCGACCTGAGAGTTGACACTACGCGGTTGGACATTTTGCCATGGTTCTTTTGGCCTTTTCTTTCTTCTTTTGGAGCTCTTTGATTTTTGCTTCTTTGATGATTCTGATAGCTATACTCCCAATGTCCCAATTTAATTGTCGCACTTAACCAATGAATTGTTATCTCAAATTAGTTATCGTATCCACATTTTAAGATAAACAATGACTTGAATTTCTTATTTTTCTTGAAAATCATAGTAATTACGATAAGTAAAATCGTCTAAAATAAATAAATTTATTATTTCATTAATATTTGTAAAATAATCTTGAACGACAATTAAATTGGGACTGAATTGATATTCACCATATATATGTTGATATATTTGTAAAATAAAATTCTCTAGTTTGGACCTATTTGTGTTTAATGATTAAA
>JAOXNR010000028.1:17696162-17747777 GCA_028571225.1 Parsonsia alboflavescens
TCAAATAATTTAAAATAAAAATCGGAACATTCATCCAAATCGAAGGAGTCTTTATATATATACATATATATAAATATATATATATATATATATATATATATATATACGGTTTTGCTAATGCGCGCTCCAACCTTTACCGTAACGGAATTTTTGCTACAGTGTTCATGCAGCCAATCAAGCGGAGCAAAAATTCCGTTACGATAACGGTTAGAGCGCTTATTAAGGCATGCTCCGGAGTGCACCTTAGCAAATCCGTATATATATATAGAGGAATGATAGTATGTGTTTGACCGTGCGCACTAATGAGTGCAGTAGTTAGTCAACTAACTGTAAACTAAACCCTGAGAAGATAAACTAAATCCTAAAAAAATAAATTAAATCTTAAAAGGATAAAACTAAACCCTAAAATGATAAACTAAACCCTATGGGTACTTGATTAAATTTTAATAAATTGTTAAAAAAAAAAAAAGATAGAAACCGTTAAATTTGATCGTTAGTTGACTAACTACTGCGCTCATTAGTGTGTACGGTCAAGCACATAGTAACATTTATATATATATACAGGATTTCTATTATGTGCATCAAATTGTGTGCTCCTCGTGTACACCTGAAGAAAAAATAGCAGAAATCTTCTACGACGTTGTGTTTTTTCAATCTGTCTACCTCACGGTGTGGCAAATTTCACTTTACAGATTGAAAAAACACAACGTCGTAGAAGATTTCCGCTATTTTTCTTTCAGGTACACACGAGGAGCACATGGTTGATGCGCATAATAGAATTCATATATATATATATATATATATATGTATATTTATATATATTTAAGGAGATAGAAGAATCAATCAAAAATTTTTTACCTAGGTAATTTTCTTGGAAAGAAAAAAGTAGTATAAAGTACCAATTTAGTTGGAAAAAATTTTGAGCAAAGAAAAGAAGGATCCGTTGGTCTGCAGGCCTGCCTGACACTCTTCTCTGATTTAACGCTCTAACTTTGGTCTTGGGGGTGAAAAAGATTGACCAACAAAACACAGCACACCACCTTGGTAAGAAAAAATAATAATAATTTAAAATTTTAGATCTTAATTTTTAATTGATAGGATATTGCTTATATATTTTTTTATTTTATTTTAATAAAAATAAAATAGTCAAAGAAGGCATGTACAATCTCTGCTCATTTCAAGGTGCTGCTGGGTTCAATTTTGTGACCCCAACAAGTTCACATGCCATGGGTTCATATCTCTTAGGACTAACTAGGTAACCATAGATTCTAAGCATATCTTCCTAAAATTTTATCAATAAAATATATATGTTTATTTATTACCGGTGATGTAATAAATGATATAGAAGAAGGGTTAAAAGATCCGGAATCCATTCCCAAAATAAACATAATTTCACTCACCATAACAAGAATAGCACACGATAGTAATTCATATTGAATCAAAAATAAATAGTTATTTAATTTCAAAAGGTTTGCATTTTTTTATAAATTACTGCCTTTCAAAGTTTACAAAATTCTTTCTAAAAAGGAGCGGACACTTTCCTAAAAACTGTCTTGGAGACTCAAATCAAATACTACATGGTATCACTTTCTTGGTAATTCATTTATGCAGAAATTCCTAAAATAAATTAAATTAAATTAATTCTGAAGTGCAAGACTCTTGCCTTAATGCTAATTCCAAATGCATTTGCCCATGCCCTCCATTCCATTTTTCTATAAATAATCAGTCAACTATTATCAAATTCCTCGACAATATGCAAAATATATATATATATATATATATAGACTAGATTCATAATATTTCTTTACCATTCAATTATTTTCAAATACTCATACGTTTACTTGGAATTGATAGTTTTACTTAATTGAGAAAAATTTTAAAGAATTTGATTTTATTCAAATTTAAAAATAGTGTTTTAGAGCATGACATTAGAATTGTTACTAATTAAAAGTAATGCATGCAATTTTAGACATGCTTACAAGGTTAAAAATAGAAACATTTAAGTTCCAAACAAAAATAATATTTCCTCCATCTGAAATTGAATGTTTCATTTTGATTGTACAAATTTTAATAAAAATTAATTGACTTAGTATCAATTTCTTAAGAAAAATTTAACTAATTTAAAAAATTGAACATTTATTTTTAGACAACTCAAACTAGAAATATGGACATTCAATCTCAAACGAAGGGAATATCATTTTCATTCTCATTTTTCTTAGAATATTATTTTAGTCTTAAAAAAAAAAAAAAAACTCTATTTCATGTAAAATAAAAGCCTCAATATCAATTCCAATACTTCCAAGTTAAGTCCAATGGCATTAATATTTACCAGAAACCAATTTTTTAAGGCAAAAATTGATTTTCATCAACTCAGTCTGGCAGCTTGCCCACCAATAATATCTTGTAGTCCGTCCATTCAATATCGAATATCCTATTTTAACTTAATTTTTTTTACTTTCATAGAGTTAATAATTTATCTCCCTCATTAGTCAAATTCGTGTTACGAACACTATACAATTGTGGATACAAATCAATACATATAGGAAATGTGAAGTAACATGCAACTTTTGTTTATAACGTCATTTTAATGAAGGTTACAAATCAATTTTTTCTTTTAGAATTTAAAATAAATATTTGAAGACTCATGGGTGGATGCAATATTTTTTCATGATCCAATCTCCGATTATACATTTATGCATTAATCTATGTTATATCAAAAAAATATTAATAAAAATTTTATTCGCAATTTTTAATTATTATCTTTTAATATATTTTATATAATAAAATCTAAAAAGATAAATTTAATTTTAGAGAAACTTAATCTTTTAAGAAAATTAATTTATGGGAATTGATACATTATTATATAATAGAATATCTAAAATCCATTTAGTTGAAAATAAATTAAATTAAATTAAAGCCGAAAACGTTGGTCGGACACGTATCCTCGGAGAATTCCGAATTGGGCGAGATGAAAGATGCAAGGTTAGATGGTTACTCGGTGGTTTGGAATGCGTTCACATTTGAAACGGATGAGGATGAGGCTGAGGACCATGACCATGTGCTTCACGTTTCTACGACAGCCCATCTTTCTCTGGAATCTTCTTCTTGTCATATTCTCAATCTCATTATTATCACTATTCTCATGGGTTTCGAATATTTTATATCACTTAATAAAATAAAATAAACTATCACATTAATTTTTAAAATTTTATTTATAAAAATATAAGTGTATAATTATTATTATTAATATAAAAAATATGATAAAAGATAATACGTCATTCTCACAACACTTGAAATTTTTTTACATGCATCATATATATATATAAAGGTAACCTGATTGAGTATATTAACGCACTCTGTAGTGGTAGAGTCATAAAATTTTGATAATGAATTCAAAAGTTTTATTAAATTAGATCATATTAATTAATTAATGAATATGATAATAGGTATTAGTCACTTATATTTTTTTTGATTCCTTATTAATAAATTTTCATTTTTTTTAAATGGATCAATTTAAAGAAAAATTAATTTCTTTTAAAAAATTATTCTATGTATTTAAAAGATTTTTTTTTTCCGGACTGGCATTGAGGCTCCACCATTGGCCCTATATATATATATACATATATATATATATATATGAATTATTGGTCTAGTTGGTACTCAAAGTATGCTCGTTTGATCATTTTAATTTTTAAAGTTTTTAATTTGACTTGTTTAGCCTTTAAATTATAGTAGTTTGACCATTTTGATCCTTTCAACCAAAATTTTTAAAAAATTCATCAAAATTTGAAGTCAACTGCCTCTTGACGAAGCAGTAAAGGGTATTTTCATCTTGTTACGGTTCATGAACAGTGATTTAAAAAATAAAAAAATCAATTTTTTTCTTTCATCATCTCCGACTGTAACAGGAAACATTGGTCCATTTTTGTTTTCTGCAAGTTAGTAAGGACGAGGAGAGGACAGAGTCTTCTTGGCTTTTTTCTTTCATCTTCTCTTTGCTCATGGTAGCTGTTGGCTGATTCTCGGGTGGAAAAGAAGCAACAAAGTTGTAGACGTTGTGCCCATGGTAGCTTTTTGCAATTATGGAGGCACAAGAAATTCAGTTTCTTTTTATTTCTTCATTCATGTCCAGAAGATCTTCCAAGCCCTTTTGTTCATCCCGGTGAAAATGCTCGAAAAAGAGACCCAAGGAAGTACCATTACAATTGTGTTCCATGCCCAAAATTTTCAAAAGGGGGGCTTGCCGAAGGGGTGATATGTGTGAATATGCTCATGGGTTCTCAGAGGATTCCAGCTAAAAATTTTTCCCAATAATGAGGCTGTAAATTTTTGAGGTTTCTAGCTAAAAATATATCAAGGTTTATGAAGAACATGGGTGGGAAGAGAGAGTTGCTTTGAAACATAGTGGAAACCGAGCACTTGTCCATCCGAATCTGAGCACCTGTTTGCCTAGAAAGGATTTTCGGAGCAGATGAACAGCAAGAGAAAAAAGCTATTTTTTTCTTTGTTTTTTTTAAATCACTGCTCATGAATAGTAAAATAATGAAAATATCCTCTACTGTTTGATCAACTAATTATTGACTTCAAATTCTGGTGAGTTTTTTGAAGTTTCCGATCAAAAGGGTTAAAATAATCAAACTGCCATAATTTGAAGACTATACAAACAAAAAAAAAAAAAATTTAGGTATTCAAATGACTATATTTTTAGGATTAACTAGATCAATAATTCATATAGATACATACATACATATATACATATATATGTAATAGATGCATTTAGGCATTCAACTTAACGTAGATTCATGAGATTTAAAGATAGGTAAAAGTAAAATTAAATTCTAACACTGGGATGGAAACTTCGAAGTAAGAAACCAAGGGGAGGGAAAGAAAGGCATTTTACCGTGTGTTTGCTTTAAAGCTCAAACCCAAGAGCAAATCAAGAGGAGAAAACAACACCTCCTTGATTGCTATTTATAAGTCACTAGGCGATCATTATTTTATAGTAATATTGTTTTAAAAAAAATATTTCCATTTATAATTTTAATTAAACTAACAATTGTAATCAGGGAAAAGAGTGAGAGAGGCAAGGATAATAGGTTAAAAAATCAATAAAATACCTAATAAACTAACTAAAATAACTTGCATGTAGTGATAAGAAAAGTGAGTTCTCAAGTGGTTTATAAATAGTGATAAAGGGAGTAGCTGCCAGCTGTTACAGAACAAGAACAGCGAGAAGCACAAATGGTATGTACTGTGAATGTATGTACATCAACCTACTCCGGAGTATTGGAGAATTAGTTTGACCCATGTGACGATAATGATACAAAAGTCCTGATTTCTCTGTTATGCATACCAAACAACCCTTCAGGGGAAGCAACAACTCAGGCTACAGCTATCAGGCAAAAGGCTCGAAAGTTTCTTTTTCTTCTAGAAAGTTCTAATTACAATTAGAGCTCACCTGATATTTGAATGGCAGAGGCAGACTGATCCATGTTACCGAATTCATGACCCTGGCATATTTAGGGGCATACATTTATGAGATCTAAGTTAGAGATTTGC
The DNA here is from genome assembly GCA_028571225.1 of Parsonsia alboflavescens. NCBI lineage: Eukaryota > Viridiplantae > Streptophyta > Magnoliopsida > Gentianales > Apocynaceae > Parsonsia > Parsonsia alboflavescens. The sequence continues at coordinate 17,701,722 of JAOXNR010000028.1, forward strand.
CAGCCCATTCTCTTTGCCGTCGCCTTTCTTTAGCTTGCATTTTGTTGAACTTCTCCTTTCCTTTTTCCAGAAGAGGATCATGCACTACATAGTCATTGGGGTCATCACTCCGAGACATTTTATCCTGCGTGATTACACACAGAATAAATAGAAGTCATTTTATGGTTCACAAGGACAGCATCCTTAACAGAATAGCACAAGATCACTCACTGAGATAGTTCTCTAACCAAGACAAAGAGACAATCTAATTATAACTGTCACAATTTATGTTTAGTTGGAGAACCATAGTAGAACAGTATCATAATGCACGGCAGTCTATTGACCCGTATATCACTTAACTATATCCTCACTTGAGACACTTAGAGAGCCAACTACAGACATGGCATTTAGCCCAAATACCTGTTCAAAAAATGATGAAATAATGCACTAGTCTGAAACTCTAGAACAAAGCCAGAGATTTCATAGGCCATGGATTATATGATCTTTTGCTTACAAAGTTACCAAAATGTAAAAATCCTATTACGGTACCCAAAACACTTTTAAGATTGACTGGGTGTGACTGAAACTTCAGATGCATAATCACCAGGGAAAAAAAAAAATTGTCATAATGATAGGTTAGGAATCAAGTAAGACATATCAAAGCTCGGTAAAAGAAGTCCACAAGACAGACTGCCTAGTCACAGATACAATCAGTAGAATACTTTAGGCCGTAATTGGCAACCTGTTGAAGTCTCAAAATATTACCTTTTTCAAACTGAATCTCAAAAAAGTTAACAATTGCTTTCTAAAGTTGAAAAGAGTAACCTTTTTTAAAATTGAGAACAAAAAGACTTGGTTAAGATTTGGAAATTCATTTGGCCACATATCTCAACAGTTGACCATTGTCATAACAGTGAAGCAGACCATATGTCGATACTTTTCTCAATAATTAACTAGATATACTAAGAATGAGGCCGAAAATATGCATGGTCATCCTTGAAACTAACTATATGCAACAATGAAGGCAACTATATTTATGGTCATCTTCAAAGTCTGCCATTGCAACAATCTTTTATGAGTTTCTTAAAAATTGTAATTGTACAAGGCTACTGACTATGTTACTGAAAACCAGAAAGTGGGCGTCCTTATTTATTACTATTTATTTTAATAGTTTCTGAATAACAGAAATCAGATCAAGTGCCACTCGGAATTTATTTCTTTCTGCATGAAAACTAACTGATTAATGTGTGTATTTTCTATACAATATAATTTTCCTTTTTTCCGTTGGGTTGGGGACATTTCAAGATTACTTGTTCAACACAAGATTATCTGACTGTTCTAAAGGTCGACCTGATCTTCCATTAACCACATTGCTAGCCATAGTTTCTGCTTTGCAAATTTCTTGAAATCTTTATATCACATATTGCTCTAAATTTTTTTATCTTTCTTATTTCCATCTCCCTTTATATCACATATTCCTCTACATTGCTAGCCATAGATTGCAACAGCTTTTGCTATTGTAGAAACAGAAAATGATCATCTTACAACTACTTTTCTCAAAAGCTCTTCTGGTTGCCAGCACACGTCAGCTAGGATTTTCTCATGATCTTTTTGTCCTTGTTGAGAACTTTTTACCATTATCATGTTCAATATGTTTTCCAAGCACTAACCTCTTTAACTTATATGGAGTTCACTACTCATATTATATATTCATTCACTTATGGTCCATTTCTGTTTCTCAATTTTCTACTTGGGCATCTTTCAATTGCTTACAAGTTTAAATTATTGAAAAAGCAACTGAGTGCAAGTCATGGAAACAAAACACTTCTATTATTCCAACTCTATTTTTCTTTCTTTTTTTCTTTTTTCTTTTTTTTTCTGAAGAGATACAAAAATATTTTATCATAGGGATAATCTCCTTTCCATTAGGAAGCCTAGAAAAGAACAAGAATTAAACAAATGATGATTTTTACATAAAATAAAAATAGTTGGGATATCAGAGTTCACTTTAAAATCATGTTGCTCTTAATGGTTCAGGTGGAGAATGGGGATGAAATAATACCAATAAGAATGTGATTATCAGTTTACTTTGAGAAGTGCAAGATCATAAAATACAAATTACATAGGTAAGTGAAGAATACCTTGCCAGGAGCAAACTTTAGTTGAGCTGACTTCCAATCTGACAAGTCCTCCTTACTACCTGGATTTTCATCTTTTGATCCATTGGATTTGGAAGAGAGGCTTGATTTGAATTTCTCCAACTTCTGTAGTATCTGCAGTCACCCAAGGAGAAACAATGTTATATTCACCTGTAAGGATGTCCCCGAGGAAAAGTTTCAACATACAACTAAATACTGTTGTTAATTTTTATTCAATTTCCATCTCTGTAGTTGAAATTTATTTCCCCACCCCTTTCACTCTGGCACAAATTTGAGTCAAGGGCATGTCAAAGAAAAAGGATATACTACAATCTCAGAAAATTGTTTCACACAAAACTCGTAAATCAATCAAAATCAATTAAAGAGAAAATATTTCAGAAGAATTATACAGAAAGATCCTTGGAAGAGAGAGATTAATATATCTAACACAAGAATTTCTGTATCTTCTTAGCCATTTTCGGTTGAACTGGATTAAAGATGCTTTTCTCAAGTGAAGAGTCTATGTTTTGGTTTCTTTGCTTCAGTTTCTGTTATAAATTAATTTCCCATAACTGATTAAGCCACTTCTTTGACAATGATGATCTCTTCAATTCTAACCGATTTGGAGAACATGGCGAAAAATTTGTAAAAAAGACAAATAAAGCACAACAAAATCAACATTAGCTTTATCACATACTTCTTCTTCATGTCCTTGGCGTCTACGCTTCTTTTGCTTCTGCAACTGCCTTTCTCGTTCAGCATTATTCAGTAATTGTAAGTCTGCATTGGCATTAGCAATGAGTTCTGCTCTAGCTTCTGATCCTAAGCCTTTTTTCTTCAAAGCCAGCTTCTCTACTTTCTGTTGGTCATCATGATGTTTTGTAGGGGACCTGCTAGGGATGTAATTCTAATGTTATTCTACTTCTCAATTTGAAGGAATCTTTGGAAGTATTTTATCAATATGAGTACTTATCACACAGATTCAAATTTCAAGCATCTATGGTTGAGAAAATATTTGCTAAGCTGGTTTTATACACTGTTAATAAGCTCCCTCAGATCCCTTTTTATTGGAAACTACTCCTCCATTCCAAAACGATAGCCCCTTTAAGATTTCGTTTGCTCTAAATTATTTGAACTCTTAAATGTGTATTATTCACTTTTTTCCCTACACCATACCTGTTTCAAATTTTTATTAATTACCTCGAGGGAAGGAGAGCTTGCGAAGTCATTAACTTACTTTCTTAATCGAATAAAAGGCTATGTTGATTTTTTTAATTATAAATTAAAACTTGTCATTTTCTTGATCTAAGTGTACGTCCCAAAAAGAACACTAGTTTTGCATCCAGATATTGAAAATTATTCTCCAATAACCAGCTAAAAGCGAGTGATTGACACCCTCACTTGCATGGGTAAACAGTTTCCAAAGTTGGCCATAGAAATGCATAAACTGCAGCAAGAAACAGCCAATGGCCACAAATCTATTACACCACATATTTGATAAAAAACAGCTTCATCGCAATATTTTTCTGAGCTGGGAAGAGGGAATGTGATGGAGGAAGTTATAAGGCTGTAAATTAGTCAGTAAACAAAGTTTTGATATAGGCTATCATTGGTACAACCAATCAGACAAACATTAAATTACTCTCTTTACTAGTTACTACTAGCAACTTTTTCTATGAACTGGGAACATCTCATGCAAAAGATCCTGACCTTAGAAGTATTACATAGGAAACAAATATTGGGACACAAACCCAATATGCAAACTAATCATGCTAGACATTCAAAATACCTATGTTTCAAAGGGAAAAGGGAGCAAAAAAATTGGCAGTTCTACCATGTCCAGATTGTGTAGAATTTAAAAAGAAAACAGAAGGGAGTTTAATTCCTTATATGCAATACCATACCCAAAACTTGGACACCTATAATTAAAAAGAGCAGCTTTCTGTCTACTCCAATATCAAAATCTATTAATCTGCCAATACCAAGGAGAATCTTAAAACATGAAAGACCTTTACCTTGGTGGGGATGCATCACGACTTCTTGCACTTGAAGCATCTGAAATCAATACAAGTCAAATGTCATAAGAAATTTCAGTAATTTATACACATACGAGACACCAAATACATAAGCATACATGAACAAGGGAAAAACATACACAGGTAGTTGCTTAAGTTAAAACCATACAACTGAGATGGTAAAATTAATGCCAAGGTCAAAGCTATGCATCTTGCAAAAAAGTTAAACACTCACTCTGAATTTTCTTTTAAGTGACGGTAATGGTGAAAATTAGACCCAAAAGCATGTTTGGACATTAGGAATGCCCTATAATGAGAATAAGAAAAGTTGTAATTTGGGATGGGAAAGTATATAAAACATACTACAAGATCTAATTTTTCTTCCAAAGAGATTGTCAGCTTGGATAACTGTTGCCAAATTGGAGCTTTCTTTTTGTAAACATGATGCTTCTAAGCCTGTACAGTTTAATTTCAGTAATGCCAAATTGGAGCTTTCTTTTCGATATTTTAATTTCAATGATTGAAAATAGATGGATAATTATCTCCTAAATTTTTTTGCCAAGTCAAAAGTGGTCATTCATTTCTAAGTAGAGCAATGTACTGTTGAAATATTCACACATCATATTTTATGCAGAAGATAAACTGACCTTTATGCGACTTCTTTTTAGTGGGCAAATCACCAAGCTCCTTTCGTTTGCTTAGTATCTGTTGACGCATCCTTGCATCAAAGCTGCCTTCATCATCATCATCATCATCATCACTATCACCAAGAGCTTCAGAAATTCTAGCAATGGGATCTCTCTGCAGCTCTTCCCTCTTTGAACCTAAAGCTTCTCTGACTGTTAACTGTGTATCCCTTCTCAATTTTACTTCAGATGGATTCTGCATCAATAGATATGTTATATGATGGTTAGGGAATCCATTAGTTACCGAGAAAATACAGTGTACGATGAATTCTTGAGGATTGACAATGTTATGATTTAAGAGACATAAGACTACATTCTCATCCCAAACCAAAGATGCAGAGGTTTACAATACTTTCCATTAGTTTATCAGCAATTTTATTATTTTCAACCCCTGAAACTTGCAAATTAGTATCAGTGTAGATAATCAGAAATTTAACAATAAAAAAAGTCCTGATTCTGATATTTAATTGATCTGACATTTGATTATTACAGAGTTTTACTAGCTTGATAACATTTATTTTAGAAAACAATAGCGATCAGGAAGTTATATCCATTAGAATATTCTGTAACTGAAGTTCCAAACAATCAATTCCAATTTCTATCATAGCCATGTTACAGATTTATTTGCAGGTAAGTTCATAGCAGAAAATCTAGGAGAGGTTTAGGGAAAGTGGAAACAGAAATGAGTGGATAAGTATTATCCTTTTGTTACTTATCTTCAGTTATTTATTTCCTGGGGTAGTTATCATCACGTTAGATAGTTGTCACCCACGATCTGGCATTATGCCTTAATTTAATGCATTGTAAGCCTTAAAAGGCAAAGTTGAATTCAATGAAAGAAAAGAGAAAAATCATCTGCAAAGTGCAGACTAAGGAGGTTTTAGGGCTCCCTCATATAGAACCCTTCTTTGTTCTTTAAGCTGTCAACATAGGCCCTTTAAGGAAAGGCAGGGATAGACTTGTGATGCAATCTTGGGATCAAACACATAACAAGCCATCTAAACCCATCCAGGAAGTCCAGAATTATTGTGGATTATGCAACATTGAAACTACAGCACATCATAATAACCTGAAGCCAATTGCAATTGATCTTTTCAGCTAACACTTAAGATTTTCTATGTTCTATATAGTCCATAAGAAATACCTAACAGAATATGAAGTCATTAAGTGGTTGTGCAGCAAGCTACCTTTAGTTGAATCATATACCCCCACCCCCTTTGAAGGTTTCTCCGGTATAGCCATGAAATTCTCCAACATGCTCTGGACAATGCGAAGCTAAATTGGCCAAATCAACTTAGATTTAAAGACGAACAGAACTGGATATCTATGAATCGTACCCAAGCATGAAAGATGAATCCTATTGTAGCAGGGATTCTTCACCAGACTAGTACAGAGATGTACTTTTATGAAATGAACTTAGTCCAAAAAGAAGTTTCTAAAGCCAGTCCAACCTAAGCTGTCCAATTCCGTTGAGCTAGAAAAAAATAAGATAATAGCATGTCATTTTCTCTTTGCATGTCCAAACAAGACTAGCCTACATCCTGGGAATGAATTGTTAGTGAATGGTCTTTAAAATTATAACCATCAGATCATTAGAATTCAAAATAGCCATACAGTAACCTTACCAAGTCACTACTAGGAATTTCTCCTTTCAGGAGGCGAGGATCATCTAATACATCATGACTGCTCCTAATCTTGGTCTTGACATTAGTCAGTTCCTTCTCCTCTTCTTCTGCTTCTTCTCCAAATGAAAGCAAGTTCAATTTTCTACAATTGTATATGGCAAAAAGTTAAGTCACATAAGCATGAATTCTTTTGAGCACAGCAACCAATGATAGTCATGGCAGGAAAAAACGAACTTACTTTGCGGCTTTCTGTTTGATATTGTTCTTATCCTTTTCAGCTTTGTAAGAAGGTGAAGACTTTGAAGATAACACCCTAGGAACAATATCTTCAAATGGATTCCACAATACCTAAAGAGTCACTCAAAGCATAAGGTCAGACAGTGAAGGAATGTATTCTATTTTCAATCCTATATCTTTCCTGCAATAAAATAGTTTAACTTTTCAGCTTATTCAGAGAAGAAATCATTTGCAGCCAAAGAAAATTAATAGCACGCAATAAAGTTAACCACACACTTCAGCAGAGGGATTATTCAATAATATAAAGAGCCATTTCCAACCATCCTGAAATTTGTTAACTGCACAATTATCATTAAGAGAATAATATGCTGTAATGAATGTCCACTTGCTCCAAAAAATAAGTATAAAGGAAGTCATTAAATTAAAGATTTTGAATTTTATTCTTTCAGAAACGAGTAAATTGCATATTTATGGAACGTTGCCTCTAGATTAATAGCACAAAAGAAAAGGAATATCCACTTGCAGCTCCAAAATAAGTACAACCGAATTCATTGTGATGAATGTCCACTTGAACCACAAAAATAAGTACAAAGGAATTCATTATATCAAAGATTTTGAATTTTGTACTTTCAGAAAGGAGTAAATTGCATATGTATAGAACGTTGCCTCTAGATTAATAGAAAAAAAGGAATATCAACTCGCATCTCCAAAATAAGTACAATGGAATATATTACATTAAAGATTTGGAATTATATACATTCAGAAAGGAGTAGCCAAAAAGCATGCCTTGAATCACAAGATAACCAAAAAGGTTATTGGAACAAGGTTTTGATAGAAGCATTTTTATGTTGCCATCATGCCAGAAGAAATGTTAGACAGTAGGCATGTTGGTCTGTGACAAAGCCATGGGCACTGTGCAACCACTTTGATGTATTAATAGATTACCAATATTACAATCCATTTCTCATTTATCCTCTCTTTTTATTTTAGGTCTAATAAACAATGGAAAAATTATTCAAAATTCCAATGACACAAAAGTACCATTTATGGAGAAGCAATTCACAGAAGTCAAGTATAAATAGTCCTTCAATGGTATTCCATCCAATGTGAACATGAATTCTCAAAAACAGATGAGATACATACCTCAACTGAGATTATTTTGGGAGGAGAATCTACTGGTCTATCCTCCTTATCAGTTTCCAATTCACCTATTCTAACGAGATTATATATTGAATCTCCTGTAACCTGCAAAAAGAACTAAGATATATGTAAATGATGAATCAACAAAAGAAAACTAATGCTGGCAAACATATAGATATGTGATTACTTTTCCAAAGATTGTGTGTTTTTTATCAAGCCAATCACAGCGATCCAGTGTTGCAAAGAATTGGCTAGCATTTGTATTTGGTGAACCGGAACCAGCACATGCAACCAGACCCCGGTGCTTAAATCTTAGACGAGAATGGAACTCATCAGCAAATACACCCCCATATATACTCTCACCTCCTGCAAGCACATAAACAATACCACTTATCAATTGAGGATACTTGTCATTAAATTCTACACTCATATGACCTGTTTCTCTGGGAAGAAATAAAAGCAAGCTTTCACCACATCCATTTGAGTAACATGTCCCTACGAATCACCAAAAGGCTTGTAACGCGAGAAGACAACTTGAACATTTTGATAACTTCATAATTAAACCCAGTGCTTCCCACATGGTATTATCTCAAATTCAAAGGGTTACACACGACACTCATAAATAATTTCAGTAACACAATGTTCTAAACATATTTCTGATTATAGGTTTATATGGATAAAATTGGCAAAAGATTCAACATCATTTTCCAATATGATACTTCTTCCTCAACCTCTACTGTACAAATTAACTCTTTAACTTCGAATTCTGCAGCATAAAAATTTACTCAGAAGCACTCTGGATCAAATTCAAACATCCAATTTTGCAATCAAATTGAGCTCAAGGTTATTCAATGAACAACACAATTCGATTTAATTCGAAAAAACCATCACTTTGCAGATGAATATAAAATTGAACCTTTTCCGGTGCCGGTAGGGTCACCGCCTTGAATGAGAAAAGACTTGATGATGCGATGGAACATAGTGTTGTCGTAGTAACCTTCAAGGCACAGCTGCACGAAGTTCCTGACGGCCTTCGGCGCTTCCTTCGGCCATAGCTCTATGTCCAGTGGCCCATAGTTCGTCGTCAGTATAACCTTCCCTTTCGTCGGTGGCTCCAATACGTATACCGACGACATTATTAACCTTTTACCTTGATGATTTGATCCCTGGGCGCTCCGCCGCTACGATTTATCACTGCAGCATGGCCGGCGGCAGTTTACGACACTGATAAACTGCGGGATAATTTTGCATAAAAGTATTTACAATTTGGAAAAATCTCCTATTGAGTCTCCAAACATTTCATTTTAGTCAATTAAGTCCTCTTTTCTTTTTGAATCTTTTTAAGTCCCAAACTTTTTGGAACCTTCCAACTAGGTCCTTTTAGTTTTTAGGCCTCGTCAACTTCCTATTTTTGTCACCCACTTAGGGGCAAAAATGTAATTCGTTGATCATCTAATTTTCCACTTTAATCTAATAACCAAAACCATCGAACCCTTTAACCAAATATCTCCAAATCTTTGCAATGCTCAGAATTTATTTTGATCATCTCGCTATAAAATCATTTTATCATTCTTAGATTGGTGATTTACCAGATAGACATAAGCAAACTCTTGCGTCAAGTAGAACAAAATTTTGACCAAAAAAGACTAAAAAGGTTGAATATGACTCTGGAAATTTGTATGGAATACAACAAATGGTTCCTTCAACCTAATCGTTGATTAACTAGCTAAAGATTAATTCTTGAATTTAACTAATTACCAACCCTCAAATCGCCATGTCATTCAAGTGAGTTTGGGACTTTGGACTTAGAGATGGAAACAATTCAAATGCCCAAAGATGCAAAAATTGGAATGGTGCAGAGACAACAATCAACTCCCAAAATGACATGACTTCTTTCTTCAAGAATGTCAAGTCTATATGAAGACTCGAAAGAACTACTTACAACAATTGCCATAAATGTTCCTTGGGATAGATAAGCTCCATTGGGAAATACAACTTTTCCCATAAGTTGAGGAAACACATATCTAGATAACCAGCACGACAAGAATGCAACATTTTCAAACTTGTTATTGGCTCCCATATAATGCTTTAGCCATTTACTATGGGAGGCTTTCTAAAGCAAGCGACTATAGCGAGTTAGGGTTTGTTATGGTTGAAAGGAACAATTCAAACAACTCAAGTTTTGGTTAATCTATCAAAATCCTGAGGGTTTCGAATCTTATCTTCTGTATTCAACAAAAGGATTAAGAGACGAGATTAAAAGATTCTTCTCCTATAATCAAACTTCAGTCAAAAGTAGCTATAGGAAGAAGCAAAGGAATCCAAGCAAAATTTCAAAAGAAAAAAAATTATGTTCTTTAAAAAGTGTCGTGCAGTACCAATAAACCAAAGCTTAAATACCTAGGGTTAACTAATTAAGAAAATTACTGAATTGCTCTACTAAGACTATTTGAAAATAAATCATAAAACAAAGAGCAATTTTGAAAATAACTGAAAATAAGAATTCGGTATAAATAAGGAAAAAACAATTTATAAATAACTCCAATTGCCATCGGACAACTTGCTCTTCAAGTTTTCTGGTCAATCGTTCAGTCCGGCATGGAGTGGATGTTAGAGGTGGAACCGAGGGTTGCATTGAATGAACCACCTGACCTGAAACTTCTGGTTGTCCACCAACTCTGCATCACTTTCTTGACCTTGTTTCGCCCAAATTTCTATTATCATTTAATATTATTTTGACTAACTGAAGATTAATTCTTGAATTTAACTAGTTACCGGGCCCCAATTCTCTAGCCCATTCAAGTGAGTTTGGGGTTTTGGACTTAGAGATGGGAACCGTTCAAATGCTCAAAGATGCAGTAATTGGAATAGTGCAAAGACAACGATGAACCCTGTAAATGATATAACTTCATTCTTCAAGAATGTCAAGTCTATATAAAGACTTGCAAGAACTGCCTGCGCAAGTGCCATAAAGGTTCTTTGGGATAGATAAGCTACACTAAAAAATACATCTTTTCCACAATTTGATCATCTAGAAGTTGAGGAAACACATAACTAGATAACCAAAATGCAACATTTTCAAATTCATTATTGGCTCCCATATATTGCATTAGCCATTTACCATGGGAGGCTTTCTTAGCCTTGTTTCAACCAAATTCCTATCATCGTTGAATATTATTCTAACTAATTGAATAGTGGTCTACCAATTTTTCCCTTGATGGGTTAGCAAGAAAATAGGACGTGGTTGTTGACTTGACCTGAATAACTCATTTTCAAATAAAGAGATCTAATTGGCATAAAGTAAAAGTTAGGGAACTTAAATAAATAAAAAAGAGAGACATAGAGTTAAGGGACTAAAATGGGTCGCAAATGCAATTCTTGGGGATGAAATAGGAGAATTTGCCTTACAATTTTTTTGGTTGTCTTTTTTTAACTTTCAAAGGAACTTCTTAGATTATTTTTATTACCGATTCAATTAGAAATGAATGATTTACATAAAATAGATAAATAAAATGTATTAAAAGGAGTATGTTATAGATTAAATAGATATTCTAAATTTGAATATAAAGTATATTAGTTTTTTAATCATCAATTATATCAAATTCTATATTTATTTCATTTCCTCTCTATCTAATTCAATGAAATTACAAATATTTCAAATTTTAACCTTTTAATTTTATCTAATCAAATCAATAGAAGTATTATCAATGAATTCTTTAAATAATATCTTTGATAGGGCTAAAAAATGAACATTGGGTCACCTCAAAATCGTGATGACGTCAGTTATAGCAATCTAAAAAAAAGTAGAGAAGGTCACCGGAGGTGGGCTATAACCAGGGAATAGCTCTGATGCCCAAGTCAGTATTCCGAGAGTAATCAGGTGTAATTAATTATCAGAGAAACTGTTCTCCTGTCTGTAGACCGTTTATGATTTGATTAGATAAAAGAAATCAATTACCTCTCCGATTAGGACTTTGCTATTTCATGACAATAGGCAATTATTATAGTTGTGGGATTGTAAAATCCAGCCAACTGCTCCTGGAATCGTGGAGTTTCCTTAGGTTGAGATATCTTGTCATTCACGTCTTTGTCAAGAGTTACGAGCTTGCTAACCAACTTTTAGACTAACTTCACGGCCTATCTGTGAACATCGAGGGTCTCAGCCATCTCTTTTGGAAGGTCGTGCCAAGTGGTAGTAGGCTCGTGGGAGATATTAGGAGTCATGCACATCTAATTGTAGCATGGAAGATGTATGACACAAGTTGGGAGTTACCATGTCGTGGGTTGAGGTTTGGTGGTACCTCCCTCGAGCCCATTTATGAGGTCAGTGACCTTGGAGATCGATGGTAGCAGGTTACTGCCCACCTATCCTTGTTGACATTGTGAGTCTGACTTTTAGGAAGGTTGGGATCTTGGACCCATTTGGGTTGACTTCTATCCAGGTCATGCTTGTTTATATTGACTTGTCCAGAATGTATCCGTTTCTCTCATCAATCTTAATTTTCTTTTTTATTTATCTTGAAGTATTTATCCTCTATCTTTATTGTTTTATATTTATTTTTAGTAAAAAATGGTTAACTCGAAGAATTGCAACTCGAGCAATTGATAAAAAGAGCTTTTCATCTCAATTATTGTGTTTAACTAGGATGATGAATACTTGATGAAATGGTCAAGAATCCTTGTACTCTTATGTATAGAAGTATGCTTTTATTGTTCTTGCACATAAAAAGTGGTGATTCTTACATATCTGAATCCCACAGGATTATCTATATGAATAAAAAAAAATATAAATAAATAAAAGAGCACTTAGAGAGAATCTGCTTCATCAGAAGATGAAATTCTTTTCTTTGAGTCAAAGACCAAAGTGGGATCTGAAAGTACTCTTATATGAGAAAAGCATATACAAAGCAAAAAAGAATAAAGTGTGGAAACCATATAGGCAGCATTGATGCCCTCAAAGATGGATTGTGTCTAGAGAAAGGCATAATGGAAATATGTGGAATGGGATATTGTTGTGGACAAACAACACAAATTAATCCTAACATGGGATTCCAATTACAAGTAATTGGAATATTACGTCTTTACCTGAATTTTGTCACAATAGTTCATTATGTCTACATCGTAAATCCATAGTAGTGTTCATCAATTTGAATATTTTCATTGTCATTAGCATATGTGTATTATTTGTTAAACTAGCTAATTTTACATCAAACTGACATTATTGTATTAAAATTTCTTCAGGTTAAACTCCTTTTGCCCTTAAATTTATTATTAATATCATTAATAGTGGAATCATGAGTTAATGTGCGGTAAATTTCTCAGACTCAAAAGTTGTTAGCGATTTAAAGACATAATAATTATTTAACTTTTGTCATATCAAAATAAAATAGTGACATTCTGGATTAAAAATATATTATTATTATTATCGTCGTCGTTATTATTATCTGAAATTAAATGTCTTTATTTTTATTTTAAATTATCTAAAATTAAATATTTCATTTCTAAAAAAAAAGGGGGAAGAAGTTTTTAATATAAAAGTTCACTAACGACCGCCTTGATTTACATTCACTTTCTCAAAACCATCTCCGCTAATTAAATATTAGAAAAGATAAATATGTAATTTTATGAAAATAATTATTTATAAAATCAATATAAAATATTTGAATTATTTAGTAATTTTTGGATCATTGAGACAGGAAAGTCAATTGGATAATTTTGAAAAGTCTTGCATTCTTGGGATATGTGAAATTAAAATACTAATTTAATTTCATTTTGACAATTTTCAAGTAGGGAATGACTTGTGCGCGCGGAAAGAAGGATGGCCCCAAACCCGTACTAGTGCTTTACGTCAGGCTCCGCATTTCATAAACAAATAAATTACTGTATGCTAGGCTGCTAGCTCTATTTATATTCAATATATAATATAATTATTTTTGTTCAAACCAATTATTTTTCTAATAAATTTGTCCATATTAAAGTTTTTTTTTTTTTTCAAAATATTCATATAGAGAAAAACATAATAAAGAAAGAGAAGAAATGTTTTATAAAAAGAATGGATAATATTGGAAAAAAAATTTATTAAATTACCAATAATAATTTATAAATAAAGACGAGAAAGTATTTTCTATGTAATGTAAATATTTTTAGTTATGTCTTTGATTTATTTTGAATTGAACATCTCCTATTAAAAAATAATTTGGTTTTTTTTTTAATTTCATCGTTGAGCATTATTAATGTATTTTAAAAGTATATTGAGATAAGACATTCGAATTAAGTATCCTTTCCTTCCAAATTTGAATCTATTAACTCAAAGAAATTAAATTAATATATATATATATATATATAAAAGTCAAAATAAGACAATCTAATTCGAAGCAAAATCAGTAGGATGGCCTACTTATAAGATTAAAATACCCTTAGAAAGGAAATCATTAACCACATGGGTATGGTAAAGGCATGCAGCATCTTATTTCGCCAGCTCTCTTCTTTATTCACTCTCTATAATAATTTGAATATCACATCGTACAACTAGTATTTAACTATATTTTTCTCACAAGCTCTTCCCTCTCATGAATCCCAGAGACTTGTTCTATAGTATTACCAGATGGAACATTTCAGAAACCTTTCAAGAAAATGGATTTTATTATTATCACTCTGTAATTTGATCATTTTCGCTCGAGTAAAATCCCAGGATGAAGCTGTAGTTCCCGGAGGAAGAGGAAGCGGCGGTTTGCTCTGCATCAGTGACTGCGAAACCTGTCCAGTAATCTGTTCACCACCGCCTACGCCAACAACGATAATTCCGAAGCCAAGATCACCGTCGTCACCGGCGCCATTGCCACTATTACTGCCACCTCCGTCGCCATTGCCACTGTTATTGCCACCACCGTCGCCGCCCTCACCGACCGCTACCCACCACCACCACACCCCGCCTCCACAGTGGTACTTTTTCCCTTCACCCCCCCCGGAATCAATGCCGAGCACCAGTACTCCTCCTTCTCCGGAAATTAGTTCAGCAGTACCTCCGCCGCCGCCACCACCACCATCCTACCTTTGGGGGGGAGGCGGAGGGAATCCTTCTCTGCCAATGCCACTACCACCGCCTACTTATGGTAACATGCCGTCAATTCAGACACCTCCCGGTATGAATCAGAGGAATTATACATACCCATATTACTATTACTATGCCTCTGCAAATGCTTCTTCACTTGCTCTAAAGGGCTCGTCATCATTTGCAATAATTTTTCTGCTGTCTCTTCTTGTCTTGTAGATCACCTTTTTTCTTTTTTTGGGCTAATATTATTATTAATTACTTTTAGTATATATGAGAAAACAGAGCAATTCCAGATAGTGATTCTTGAGACTATATACATAAATTTGTTTATTAATTTTTGGGTTCGATGTAATTCTAAGTTTTCAGGTCTACATTATTCAAATTCTTTATCTTAATCCTCCCCGAAAAATATGAATCATGAGGAAATAAAACCGGCTTCAAAAGTAAGCCTTTCTAAATTAGTAATAAATTAACAAAAATTGAGATTATGAGATTTCGAGTTTGAGATATGATGAGGATAAGTGCAATGTCACTCTCAATCCTAGGAGAGGGGTGGGTGTTAAAAAAAATAAAAAAATAAAAAAACAGGGACCAAAAATAAAGTTCGCTGTTCATGTATTGAGGTGAATGCTTTACCGAGAGATGTAAGTTGGAAGAGAGAACAGCATTCCACGAAAAACTTATACCAAAAGCTATGAATTGCATGTGCGTTTTTTTATTTTTCTTTTTCTTTTTTTAAAAATTGAATTGTTTTATTTCTTAAATTCGAAAAAATAAATTTAATAAAAAGTTGACATGACAATTTTTTTTTTATATAATTTTGTGCTAATTAAAATTAGACATTTAATTTTGATCGGATGAGATACTCAAAAAAATGATTAGATGATTTTTCAGACATCAATTAAATTTTCCAGAATTAGAAAAGTAAAATGGCAAGGATTTACAAATGTTTTAATCAAAATTTACCCGATCAATGATAAATATATATTTATATACTTTTATAGATATATATTTTATTAATAAAACCTATATTAACGTAGAAGATCAAGTACTGAAATGTTAGAAGCGAATATATAAAGGATGAAAAGGTACCCGTGAGTGAGTACTACGTGCAGGCAGACCTTTCACCAATTTTCTTTTCCTCTTTTTGACTTTTTAGTTTCGTTTTCCTACCTGCCGTGGGACCGGGGGACCTCGAGCGTTAATTTCAAGGACGGAAGGACAGGAGAGTTTTGAAATGTAAATATTTATTTTAAAATTATTTTCATCATTCAAATAATAAATACATTTAGATATAACTATATTTTATGTTTAGACATCTCTCATTTCTAATTTTAATAAATATTTTATGAAATAGTTACAACTATAATTTAATTGGAGTGTTTTTAATTTTTAATCTTTGAAAAATGTTTTGGACACATCCTTCCCAAATTCTATAAATTTTTTATTTATATAGTAGGGAATGTAATAAAATAGTATACAATGAGATATGGAGCATAAAATATAGTCATAAAAAATTGAATAGTAGTGCATTTTGTATATTCATGTCCTACCCATTTTTTAATTTTTTTTTTTTTTTCACGAGTCAATGTTCGAGTTTGGTTCATACACCTTAATTATTTCATTAGGAGTTGAACCCATTCATAATACAAAAACAAAAATTTATATAAATTGACTTACCAAGGCTAGTGTCCCTGAGAGGATCAAGTTGCTGAGAAAGAATATTCATATCCTACCTTCATTATCTTCTAAATCACCGATTAAAAATTTCAAATATTTTCACACTTTTGTATGGATATAAACTTAAATTTGTAGTGGAAACTTTGGTTCGGTACGCAAGGATTCATTTGATATGGATAGAATTATTTCATTAGACAAATCGAATAAAATAAAATTCTACATTTAAAGGTTGTAGATACAAAGTTTGTAGGATCAAACTCCGTAAAAAAATTTATTGGTTAATATAATTAAATTAGTAATATTATAATTAAAAGAAAATTTTGTTTTTGGTAGATAATAAAATAACATTTATTAATAATAGAAGGCATGTTATTCCATAGCAATACTATAATATTCAAGCAAAGTTTATCTCTATATATGATATTAATATTTTTATATAAATAAAAATTAAGGAATTAATTTTATATTACTTTCAAAATGATAATTAGTGTCCGGAAAGTTTGATGATTACAAAGTATTTATTATTTTTTAACCTTTAATAATGATGTATATATTGTAAAATTTTTCACCTTTTAAGATTTTTAACTAAGTAGTTTTACAATTTCATTTAAAATGATATAATATTAAAATATAATTAAACGTTTTTATGAGATTTGAGCAATTTTGAAGTTTTATTGATAAATTGAGACAGATATATTACGAATGAATTAAATTAAATTTTTTATTAAAAATGATCGAAATTCAAATAAAATATTCAATTGTGTCCATAAATAATATAGATGATATAGATTAGATTTGGATGTATGACAATGAAACTCAGTAAACACAAAGTGAAAGGAGATTGAATATTAGACTTTGGAGAAGGGCTTGTAGCCCATTTAGTCCCTTATATTTGGTCAAATTATAATTTGATTTCCTTTGTTTTATTTCTTTATGATTCTTTAACATATTATGAATAATTGTTTTGAATAAAATTATCATTTTTGGCAATTTACGCGGCTAGGTTGATTACATGACCTTTACAAAATAAGTTTAATGGGGGCAAATATATCAAACCCAACTTTCCTACACAACAAATTTGATTGTTTTGGAATTAACAAACGAAAATAAAGTAACATGACGTAAGTATGCAAAATAAATTGTTTGGGTTATTATGTGAATGAGAAGATAAAGTTTGACATATCTACCCCAGTAAACTTGTTCAATATTGATCATATGACTTATTTAAATGTGTGGATTGCGAAAAATTGATGATTTTGATAAAATTATATTTTCAATATGTTGAGGGACCTCATAAATAGAAAAAAAATGTATGTTATCAAAGTATAGTTTGATCCAAAGAAGAGGGATCAAATGGTTAAAGTCTTTTTGGAGAACTTCTTTCTTTAATAGTTAGTTTAGATGGAAAAAAGTGGAGAGAAGAGATTTGGAGAAAAAAGTTAAAAATAATCTCGTTTAGAAGTTTTATAGCAAGATAAAAGAAATGATTTGGAGGGATGGAAATCCCCTCCAAGGGAGGATGTAGGATCATCCGAAAATTGAGAAGAAATGGAGAGAAGCGAAGAGAAGATAGATGGTTAATAACCTTTTATAATGACTATTTCGTTTTTAATTTAAATATATTTAAAATCAAATTTAACTATAGAAAAAGGTTATTTTTGTAAAATAAACTTTACATTTTATACTTGTCTTATTTTCTTTCTAACTTCCTAACATAAAAATTTACATTCTTTTTTTTTTTCTTTCATAAAACTCCTAAGTAAGTTTTAACCCAAATAATTTCCTTTTTCCTCTCTTCCGTTCTTTTATGACTTCTTATCTTGTCTTCATTTCTCTCCTCCCAAAAACTCCCAAAATAGATGTAAATGCTTGAATTACCCGTTTACCCCTAATTGAAACACTGTAAGCCTGTATTACATAAATAATATATATATTTTTTTTAAAAAAAAACTGCAAAAAGGGGAACGCTGAAAACGGTTTGGAATTGGTAACCCGGAGGGGCAACGGTGACTGAATCGCAGATCTCCCTCTCTGTATTCAGTAATCAGTTCGTAGTTGAGAGTCCACGCCGGAGATCTGATCGCCATCTAAGTGTTCCGGCAATGGAGTCTTCGGAAGCTCCATTGGAAGACGGTTCTTCATCAGTCGCAAGTCTCCTCCCACTCGCCTCCGCCTCTCAGCAGCCTTATGTCTCTGAACTTCTTTCTTTCACTCTCGATCGCCTCCACAAGGTCTCCTCCTTGTCTCACCCAGTGTTTTGGGTTAATATGCACCGAACTGCAGCAATGCGAGGTAATTCTGATAGCTAATTTTATCTGCAATTGATTGATAATACAGGAACCGGAGCTATTAAGAGTGGATGCCGAGAGGATAAAAAGACAGATGCAAGAGGTCGCGGTGGGGAACTATCGCGCCTTCATTTCAGCAGCTGATGCTCTGCATTCTATTAAAGAGGAAATTGCTTCGACCCACAAACATCTCGATACTTTGGTAATTTTACTCAATTTGGTTGTATTCTTTTGAAAATGTGATCTTTTAGTTTCATTTGATTTATTTAAGCTGTTTTTTTCTTTTTCTTTTTCTTTTTGCTGTGGTGGGCATTGCCCCGCCAAAGAACCCAAGATTAATATAATTGAGTTGCTAACTTGGATACTGAATGGTTTTGTATGTGTCAAATTGATATCTAAATGTGCTAATATTTAGTGGTATCAACTTAGTCAGTGACAGAAGAACTGATCAGAGTAGATGTGTGACTTGTGAAGGTTGATTTATGTTGTGGAATAATTGGCTCAATAGCAAGATAGCAAGCCAATGAAAAATGTGTTCTTGTGGATTTTCAAGGCGACCATTAAGCTTGGAGTGTATGCCATATGTCATGTTTATTTATTCTGTTAATTGGCAAGTTTGATTTAAAATGAGCAGCAACATTTTGTGTTTCAGTGTGAAGTTTGTCGTTTCAGTTTTTAGGGCATCACAATTAGACTTTGTGCCTCATCTTGGTTCTGCATTTCACCAAAGTACTGTAAATTAATGGGACTTTGGGCAGAAAATCTTATCATGCAGAAAATTAAAAAGAAGCAGTCAATAGTTCTCCTTGTCATGTTTAGCAGGATAGATTACAAAGGAAGGAGTTTCTTATTCCCCATTTGTCAGTGGCTGGGAGAGAACAACCTTTTTATGCTGTATTTTTAACAGAAAAAAAGAGAGAAATATGTTTTAGGTTGGGCTGAGCTGATATATAACATGTTTTCACTATCTTCTTTTTTCTTTCAAGTCTTCTTTTTCGTGGTAGACATATTCTTCCTATTCTGCGGTCACTGATGAAAGAGATAGAAAGAAAGTAAAGCAATCAGCTTTCTTTTCTATCTATATTTTAAACTGACAAACAAAAGAAAGCTGCGAACTTTTCTCATCAACTACTTTATTTTCTGCACCCATTTTGAGATTAATTTGAAAGCTCATGTAGAACCGTCTAAAGGTCTTGTAGAATCTGTGATGCATGATTTTCTGTGCATAGAATCTGAAATGATAAAGATCATTTTTCTAGAATTTACTCTGAATAGCGGAAGTGGGATATTTGGTTAGTTTACTGGATTATGTAGGTAGAAATGCATAATTTGGTGAAGGGTCATGTTATATTATTCGAGTTGAAGGATATGAGAGAAAAGAGTTCAGCTTGCTGTTATTCTCCCCACTTCTTAAATCTAGATGTGGACATGATGTGGAGGCAGATAATTTGATCCTTGAAGCAAAGGGATGATTGCATTTAAACTTTGAATAATTTGCTAAACTTTTTGCAGGATGATGTGAATATAATATTACAGTTGGTATTCTTTTTACTAAAGTGCTACTAAACCACTTTATGAAGGTAGGAATCCTGCACTTAATTTTTCCTTTCCAACTTCCTGCTGTCTCAAATATGCGAAGAACCAATCTCCCTTTCTTCCCTATTCTTATCTTTTTAGCATTGAAGGGAGGGTGAGTAGATGAGTCTTCTTCATCATGTACCAGTTCAAAGAGAGATACCCCTCTGACTTGATTTTATGAAGAGAAATTGATACCATATTTCAAAGGACATTTTCTCATTGATGGGAGAAATACATTGAATGCTTTATGATTAATTTCAGTTTAACTTCTGCCAAAAAGTTGCTTTGTACAGCTTTGAAGAAAAATCAAATATCAGTAGCCTTGATTTGAGAATCTGTATCTGTATTGTTAATCTTCTTCTTATCTGATGGTGGGACCTTCCGGGCTTAAGTTTTGTGTAGAACCCAATATGGATAAAAGATGTTATACAACTAAGTACCTTGCTTATATTTATTTCTGTGATTTATCTCTTTGAGAAATTGTGGAAATGGCAAACCCATCTTCATTGCTGTTGTTTTTTATTTTCAGTTCTTGTTACAACTCGTCTTCTTCTCCTTATCTTTTAATGGGAGCTTTCGTGGAATTTTCGCATGGAAAAGATGCTAAACTAACTGCTTCTCTAATTCTCTTTTGTTTTTTTCCTGTAATTGATTTCAACAAGAAATTGTGTTAATACTAAACCCATGCTCACCCGATCAAATATTCGTCTTTTACTTTCAATTCTTCTTTATTGACATTCCAGTTATAACTTTTATTTGCTACTAAGATATAGCTGAAAATAATATGATAGATTTTATTTTTTTTATTGTTTCACACTTGTGATATAATTTATTCCTTTTGTGGTCTTTCTTGTTTCTCAGATAGCTGAGATCCCAAAGCTCAATTCCGGTTGCACTGAGTTTGTTGAATCTGGAGAACAAATATTGGAGAAGAGGAAGATGAACCAAACCCTTCTGTCAAATCATAGTACTTTGCTGGACTTGCTTGAGATTCCACAGCTTATGGACACGTGTGTATTTCCCTTGTCATAAGAGTTACATGTTAATTAAATCATAGATCTACTGCTCAAGGACTGATATGGCAATATGCATGTGACTCAATAGGACTTGTGAATTATATTATGATCTCGACCAATTACAATTTACAAGATAGAAAAGACTGCTGCTTTGTTTTTGTAAAACTGCTGATAGCATGTGCGTCTTCATTTGGTTCTCTTTCTTCAGCACAAACTGGAATTTTTTAATTCATAACCTTTGGTACTGTCTATTTCATTCAGATTTTTATAGATTATCTCTCTCAGTGCCTTTTTGAAAAGTCTTGGCTTTTTCTGTCTGCACACTGGTAGTATTTGATATCTTCATATCTGAAGAAATGTAATTCCTTTTGGTTGTTGATTTTCTGAGTTCCAATATCCGCAGCTTCACCAATAGAAGGACTCCTCTTCTCAAAGAGGATGGAGCAAACATATAACAAATAACTTAAGTTGCATTTATGGTATGCTTGGCTTCTTTTATGCTGTTTGAAATGGGTCAACAGTTAGGTGGGAGGCCTTATAAGCAAAATCATTGATGCCGTTGATGTCATTTTAGATGTTGGTTTCAGTTTCTTTTATTTATTTACTTTTTTTTTTTTAATGGGGTGATGGAGTGCATGCTTTTCTTTGCCTGAAATGGTATTTGCGTACCCCTGCGCTTCTATTTGATGTTCTTTCTTGCATTTTATATTTTCATGGAGGCTAAGCAGATGCCCCTTATTCTGTAGATGTGTTCGCAATGGAAATTATGATGAAGCTCTGGACTTAGAAGCTTATGTTACCAAACTGTCAACAATGCACCCAAAGTTAGTTACACTTTTTACATGATTTTTTACCACACGTTTCGACTCAGTGTTATCAGGAATCATTTATTTACGATTTGCTTCTTCCTCTTCTGCTCCTTTCGCCCCTTTCCCGATCCCCACTCCTGGAAAAAAAAACACAAAAGGTTACCAGTTATTCAGGCGCTTGCTGCAGAAGTTTGGCAGACCACCCAGTCTCTTCTTTCTCAGCTTCTCCAAAAACTTAGATCAAATATTCAGGTGATTTACAGAAATTTTAGCTAGAGGTGATATTATCATTTGGATGGAATTGAGCTTTGATATATACATGGAATCATTGACTTCTTTTTCCTTAAAGTTGCCAGAGTGTCTCCGCATTATTGGATATTTGCGTCGAATAGGAGTATTTGACGAGTATGAGATGCGCCTGCAGGTAACTTCATTAAGCTCCCACATAAAACCTTGGTACATTTGTCTATGCAATTTATCCTTTTTAGTTCACTGTCTGATCATGATTTTATTCCATTCACGTTACCAGTTTCTGAGATGTCGTGAGGCATGGCTTACTGGAATTCTTGATGAGCTGGACCAGAGAAACGCTTATGAATATTTAAAAGGGATGATAAGCTGCCACAGAACGCATCTTTTCGATGTTGTTAACCAGTATCGTGCAATTTTTGCCGATGATACATCAGGAAGTGAAGAAAACTATGATGGTGGGCTTCTATTTAGTTGGGCTATGCACCAGATCTCATTACACCTTAAAGCTCTAAAAGTCATGCTACCCAAAATAAGTGAAGGAGGATCTTTATCTAATATTTTGGAGCAAAGCATGGTTAGAATTTTTACAAATTTATGCTAATTCATATGCATATATTTTGAAACCTCTTATACCTTTTCTGCTTAAATCTTTCTTTGTTTCGAACTTGACATCGTTTGTGAATAGTCTACATAGAACTATAAGTACCTGCTTCGGAGATCTCTCACTACAAAACATATCAGATTAACACTTAGTCATGCCAAGTTGAAATGTCAAAGTTATTGTTTTGCCTTTTAGTTTGTGCTTCCCTATTTTCATTGACATTGTTAGTCCAACCTACTTTGACATTTTGTACCGATAATAGTCTTAATGTGAACAGCTCAAAATTTTAAAATGAACCTTTGGATGGTTACACCGAAGATCTGAATAGTCAAATCTCTAACTTGTGATTGCCATCCAAATTATGTTACTAAGAAGAATAGATCTTAAAGATGGTTGGTGGTTTATGCTGATCTTGCTTTGTTTTCATGTGCAGTATAATTAAGAGAAGTTCTTTCCTTTGCACTTTCTTTTGGAAGGATATTTTCTCATTTAGGCTTTGTTTTGGGTTGTGAAGGGGAAGGGGAAGGGGAAGGGGAAGGGGAAGGGATAGTTTTACTTCCCCTAATGGAAGTAATGACATTTATTTTGATTTTGTTTGGTATAAGTGGAGGGGATGTAAATGAGGAATACTTTTCTTATTTGGTTTTATTGAAAATTGGAGGGGAGGGAAGTTAATTTTTATAAAATTTACTTTTATACCTATTGGTAGACAAAAAGTTATAATTAGACAAAATAGTAATTTTAACAAAGCTTCCTACAAAAGAGTAAAAGACAACTCTAATATTTTCCTACCAATCCATATTTGGAGGTTAAACTCTGATGTGATGGTTTAGGTGCCCTCCTCTCAAACTCTCAAACTAAACAAGGTAAACTCGGTCCATTTACATCCCCTTCTTAAAAACTCCCGCCTAACACTCCCACCAAACAAGCCAACAAGCCCTTTCAAAATTATTGTACTTGAAGGGAGAAAAATCAAGTATGAATCCTAGATGCAAGTGGTATTCACTGGCTTCCATGCGCATTCATATATGCATATGGCTTTTCTAATATATATGCTCAGCATGTCCATGATATACCTGCCAAATCCGACAAGTTTTTTGACCATAAGTTGAATTTTTTCTGGACATGAATCTCCTATCTGAAGTTAACCTTTTTAGTTGCTGCTAGGATTATGGAGATAGTTGAACAAGTGTGAAGCTTTGCTTTGCTATAGATGAATCTGATGGGAATTGATGGTATGATTGTGATACCAGGGTTGGAATGTTTTTGACCATTCTTTTCCCGTGATGTTAAGGCCTGTTTAGAGTTCCAACAAGAGTTAGCCTTTGCATTATGCTTCATGTTACTCGTCAATTTGTGATTTCCCTATTATCTTTGGTTTGGTGAATGGCTATATGTATTTGTATTTGACAGTATTGTGCAATGGGACTTGGCTGGGTTGGATTGGACTTTCGAGGTCTGCTTCCCCCACTTTTTGAAGAGTAAGCATACTATCTCTCTCCAGAGTAATCTTTCCATGTAAATCTTCAATGGGCTTTTTTCATGAATATGTTGATTTGGTCACTTGAGCAGGGCAGTTCTTAGTTTATTCTCAAAGAATATGGCTACAGCTGTTCAGAATTTTCAGGTATCTATAAGATTTGGTTGTCTCAATTAGATTTAGCATAATTAAAATTGCTTTTGCTTTCAAGATTGGTCTATATTTTGTCATCTTATATCTGATATTTAATTCTTCTGTTCAGTTGGTTCTGGATTCTCATCGCTGGGTTCCACTTCCAGCAGTTGGATTCTCTACCAGTAGTTTTGGTGAAGAAAGTCATGAAGATGTTTCACCTCCTTCAAATCTCATGGAACATCCGCCCCTTGCTGTTTTTGTTAATGGTAGTATTATTATTCAAATGTAAATATCTTTATTTGACATAATTTCCCCACTCTTCTTCTCCAAACTTGGTAACTTCTGATTCCCTCCTGCAAATAGAGAATGTCTGCCAGCTTTATCTTTTATCTGAAATATTCTATGAAATATTGTTGTTATGCCTTATGATAGATAGGTATAAATGATAATACAATATTTACACGCAACCAAATGTACAGACATATTTTTAAATCGATCTTGAGAACATGATGAACAAGTTCTGCTTGATTTTACTTGTGGCTCATGTAACGGTGTCTTTTTAGAACCTATGAATTACATAATGTAATTGGATAATCTCAGTAAATTCCCTCACTTTTCTCCAGCCTCTATTGGATAGCATTGATCTGGTGTAGTTATGACAATTCTCAACTTCTGTGCCAAGAACTGAACTCATGATTGGTTACCTTAACTTAAAAACATTTGCCAGGCCCAAGCTAGATGCTAAATGACTAACTTTCTGTTTTATTTTTGTTGCCTCTATTTCATATGTACATTTATATCTTCCTTACTCTAAGAATTGGTTCTGCAGGATTAAGCACTGAAAACTTAGTGATTTGACATGTTTTCTCCTAAGAATCCTTTGTTGATTTCGGGAAATTGGAAAAGACATACTGCTATTCGTTCAATTAACAGGAAATTCTTGGTGCTAAAATTTGTTTGCGTTTTTATATTCCTTTTCTGACTGTTGGTTTGGCTCTGGTCTGGCATATATCGTAGTAGGTGGATGTCCTGTTGAAGTGAAATATCTTTCCTTAAATGCAGTCCACTGATGACTTAAAACTTGTTGCTTTTATTATCTATTTCTGTTTTGTTTTTGGGAGAAGGGGGGAGGAACAAGTAGGGCCCTGGTTCTTTGCTGAACTTGAAACCTATGTCTCAAGCAACAGCTCTCTTACACCAGGACAAAGTGCTTAAACACTTATCTTGCTATGCCTGAATGATTGCCTGTGATTGAGTTTCTTGATTCACTTTCTCCTGTGGTTTCAGGTGTATCCGCAGCAATGAATGAGCTGCGTCCTTGTGCTCCGTTGAGTTTGAAACACATCCTTTCACAAGAACTAGTGAAAGGATTGCAGGGTGTATGTGATTCTTTGTTAAGATACAGCACAACCCGAATGCTCAGGGATAATGAGTCTGTACTCTTCCTATCGCTTTGTAGGGCATTCATGGAGGTTAAGTTCTTTGATGATGTGTTCTTGCATTATTTTATTCATTCGCGTGTTTTGGGGAAGACCTTTGTTTGTCCTAACGTTGCACTTCACTTTAGGTTGCTTTTCCCCATTGTGCCACATGTTTTGGTCGATGTTATCCTGGTGGAGCCACTATGATTACCGATGCAGAGAACTTATTTGATGGACTTGCCAGGCTTGTAGTAACCTCTTCTGCAAGAGAACTCCCAAAGCCAGTTCACAGTGTAGAGGGAAAGAATATATCAGAAAATGGTAATGCGCATGTGGTGGAAAATGGAGTTTTGCCTAACATAGAACGGAAAAGCAGCGCCAGCCTTGAGGAGAAAGAGCAGAGGAATATCACCCCAGGAGATGGAGAAAACAGCCCCGATACGTGAAAGATGTTGAAGAATGTTGGCAATATAGCAAATAGGTGTTGTATACTTGAAATCTCTGCCCATATCTCAATCAAGATTTGTAGTTAAAGTTGAAATTCCTTATGACCTCTTTTCTAGGAACTTTTGTGGCTGGCTGTATGGTCCATGGGGATTGAAGGAACCATCCAAGTGGGAGAAAATAAAACTGATTGGGTATCTAGTTATTACATACTTTAGGATTCCTTTTAAATGCAGGCAAGCAAGTAATCTAGGTAGGTAATTTTGAGGAATGTACTATACCTATTGTAAAAATTTCTGCAGATTTGGAATGTGAATGTGAAATCTTGAAAAGACTTGATTCATGAAATATTGGACTTGGCTGGTTCATTTTGATTGATTGATTTATTTATTATCTTTTTTCAATTTTCTCTCTTTTTTTTGCTATTTTTTTTTTATCTATTGTAATTGTTTTAATCTTTCTTTAGTACCTAATGTTTTCAATACTAGTGACGAATGCAGCCTTTTATGGTCAAGCTTAACTCTGATTTTGGGTAAAATCGGAATTTTGTAAAAGTTTCTAAAAGTGGAAAAGAAGAAGAAGAAGAAGGAGAAAGAAAGCAAAATCTAAGAGTAAAAAACACTTGTTATATATATAAAAACGGTTAGGAGATTTTAATTTGTTTTTTTATAATTTTTTTAAAAAAAGTGTAAATCTTCGAGCCCTTGGAGAAATTATAAGAAGAGTTGTAAATTGTTCAATTTTGTTGATTGATATTTTGGTTACTTTGACTTAATTAATTTTCAAACGTTTCATATTGACATTTTAAAATGAAATTATCGTTTTTATTTATTTGTCACTTAAAATAAAGAGTATTTATTTTAAAATATTTATATAAGTAAATTCTCTTTATCGTTGGTAGTCCAATTTTTTTAAACCTTTTCCAATGATTCTGGAGTGTACCATATCGTCCAAACATTTTTGTACACGTAGTTGCATTAAGGTTGATGGAGTGTTGAAGATGGCCTGTTGTTTTATTTCTATATACAGTGACAGAGCAGTCGGTTGACTCCGGTTATCCATCAACAACTATCCCTATCCCGAAGAAGGAAAAGGCAAAGCTTAAGGCCGAAGCAGTTTAGGTTACGGTCAACGTCACCCAGACCCAAGAGATGCTCAGCTGGTTCGCTTTGCTTTTGGAGCATTGGGCAACTGCAACCCCCTGTGGCGGTGGACGCTAAATAAACGCAAGACTCCCCGGGGATGATGCCATAATAGTAATAAAAATTTGATTAAAATCCTTATTCTACAGTACAAGGTATTTAATACATTACTTTACTCAAAGATTAAGACAAATAATTATTGGATAGTAATTTTAAGATAATTTAAATAAAATATTCTTCTGATAATGAGGAAATTTATTTAGAAAAATGTAAAGATTTTTAGTAATTAAAGTAAGAAAGTAAAATAATGAAGCTTTTTTAAAAAAAAATTCAAGAAAATTTCATTAAATACCTTCTGTTAACCACTATTTTCGAAACATAATTATGAGACAGAGAAGTATACTCCTTTGTCATTTACACTCGCATCCTCAAACAGTTTGATTAATGGTCAAGACTCAAAAAATCCAAACAAGATGTCAAGAACACAACTCCTGAAGGTGCCAATGACCAAGACAAGAACTCTTCATTCTATCCCAATTCTTCTTTCTGTAACCTCACCCTAAAGCGGTTCAAAGACTCCTGTGCTAAGCCCTATTAGTATAAACCGGAGACGACTGAAATGAGTCCCAACAGAGTAGGATTAATCAATTTCCAACAGTTTTTGGAGGTGCCTATATTCTGCATGTATCCATCCTTATGATTTTAGCTTGGGTTTCAGCAGTTCCTTCCAATATTTTATATCTGTGGCATACTTTTGGCAGTCAAGATTACAGAAAATGTCACAGTTTGCTAGATGAAATTTGATGGTCTAGATTAAAGTAAAGAAAATCTCTTGAAGGTCAGACAATAATATCTCAGGTTTGAGAAGCAAAAGCAAAGATGCAAAAGGCCAGAGCACAACAATCCTCCCTAGATTTAGCTC
Source organism: Parsonsia alboflavescens (assembly GCA_028571225.1). Classification (NCBI taxonomy): domain Eukaryota; kingdom Viridiplantae; phylum Streptophyta; class Magnoliopsida; order Gentianales; family Apocynaceae; genus Parsonsia; species Parsonsia alboflavescens. The sequence goes on from JAOXNR010000028.1 coordinate 17,730,364, forward strand.
AGTTTTTCTCAGTATTGCTCTCTAACTCCCTCCTAAGCTGCAGAGAGAAGTCATCATTCACATCATCATCATCCCAATCATCTTCCCATTGCTGAGTTACTTCTTTCCCCTCCTCTTTGTCCTCCCACTCTATCAATTCAGATGCAAAAAAAATAAAGGTAAGAACATCGAAACTGACAAGAACAATTACTGTTCAAAATTGATAGTAAGGTTAATAAAAAATACATCAAAATTCAACAACAAGAACATCAGCACTGATAAACAGATCATTAGGAAAATAACAAAAATGCTAGCCCATAATCACCTATAGTAAACTACATTTGCTTTGAATGATTGCTACATGCATATGCTATAGAATAATGAACTCATTGGCAACTATGCAAATAGTTTGAAAGAAAATAATTTCCACAGAAAAAATACAAGAAAAAAGGAGCCACTGTTACAAGTTCCTTTGGAACGAAATATACATCTATTAAGGGATTCATCCATTTATGTTCCTCAGGCATTTCTCTCCAAGATTACAAGTCAGAGCATATGTGAAAGTGAAATTAAACGATGATCATACAACTCAAGCTAAACTTTTATCAAATGAAAGAAAAAATCACAGTTGGCCTTGTATTTGTAAAAACAGGGCAAGAACATCAAGTGAGATCGTGCATATGTCAAAAAAAATTCCTATCACAAATAAGGAGAATATGTTTCCATCGAAGAAAAAACAAAAGTTGGTATGCAGATAAATAGATAATTTAGGTGTAAGATCAATAGCCAAGTACAAAAGACTCAGACATGCACCTGATATGTCACATCATAGGTGCAGTTTTCGAATAAAGCAAAACTTACGGTTTTTCTGATTGCTATAATCTATTCTCTGCATCTTCTACTTTAATGTACACACTGACACCTTTTACTAATTTCAAACAACACATTCAAATTTTTTATGTCATGTCAATAATGTTAGTCCTAAGTTCAGGAATTCCCAAGCAAGTCAAGGTTTATACAGCAGATCAAAATCTTCTCTCCACTGATATATACCGATTTGGTTGGTCATTCATCCAAATCAAATAAAATATTACAAGAATGAAAATTCCAAAAAAATAGACACAATCAAGGGGAAACCAACAATTTTCAGAAAGAAAAAAAACCCTTTCTGAAGCTGATACAACAGGTAATCCAGCTTTCAACTCTTAAAAGTGACTACTGCATGCCTTCAACTCTGGTAATTTACCTACATATTTATGTTTCCAACAACTTTTTAGCCTTCTTACACTATTAGCCAATTCTATTTTTTCAGTTCTACTTCTGCACCAACATAGTCAAAAATTTACAAGAGGCAAATGCCAAGGAATAAGGTTAACTGAACAGCAACCAATCCAAAGACTATTAAAGACTGCACTCAGCTTAAGTCCCATAAGTCTCTGGTCCATTTCTGTCCCTTAAAACAAATCCTCAAAACAACCCACCCACCCTCTCCCCCCCCAAAAAAAACACACACACACACACACACACAAATAAATGAAGAAAGAAAAGAAAAGCTCTCTTAAAAGCTTATAACAATTATCAGCAACAAAATCTTTTGTACTTGACAAAGTATGCAACTATAAAATGTGATTTAAATATCTGAATATCAGCAAAATGATGCAAACTAAACAACAAACACTGTCTGCATAGATTTTATTAAATTTCTCTAGCTCTTAGAGGCAACTTACAGCAGAAATTTGAAGAACTGTTCTATAGTCACATGCAATGGCACTAGTCACCTAAAAGCCTTATATAGGATTTAAAAGCTTTAGCTAGTATGACAAATAGTAACCTTCTCACAGAAGCTGTACCCAATCGCCCAAAAAAAAAAAAACCCCAGGGCTTTAATCTCTTCAATTTCAAATAGCTTAGAGTAAAATTACACTTATCACTTTTTTATTTTCAATATAATTAATCCAGTCACCATATACAAGCACACCAACCAAAAACACATATCTGTAAAAAACACATCCAGGTCCCGCATAAATGTATTGTTTCTCCACTTAAAAACTAAGCAGATCAAATGCACCTTTTGACTTGAGGCAAGTATATTTCACCGTGATTTATGTCATTAGTTAATGGGGCAGGAGATCAAATTCATCAATTACATTACATAAAAACATGAATTATTTGCACGTTTGCAAAAAGAAAAAATGACAGATCACCACAATAATCACACAAATCAGAGCAAGTTAGCAAACCACATGTTCACATTTTGCATAATCACTCATTTGAAAATCAGATGTCTGGGTATCCCGTTTATATTCTCCCTGGGTAATCAGAATGATATATTATAGAGAACATAACATAACAAAATTTCCATCTCAGATTATGAAAGAAGGAAGGAAATTCTCAACAACATAATCACGTTAAAGCTTTCTCCTTAAACACAAAAGGTAAAATACTGCAAGCCACTAAAAGCCTGAAAGTAAACAAATAAAAACAAATTTCATAGGAAAATAAAGGTCTTAATTGTTCAATTACCAAAAGTAAATTAGGAGAAAATAATAAAAAAAGAAGTTAAAAAAAAAAAAAAAGAAACGTCGGAACGAACTATTAAGTAAGAAGATCCGAAAGCCTGGTTCAATGACAAATTAGGAAGAAAATCAGTAAATCACAAAAAAACCAATTGTAACGACGAAAACATAAACCATTAACTAAGGCAACAAGAAAATATATATGAGTAACAAGTGAGGAAGAAAACCGTGCGAACCTTGATCAATTTCGAACTCCTCGAACTCGTCATCGTCTTCAAAAAGATCGATTTTTGCGTCTTCGGTAGCCGGCCTGGGTTGTTCAGTTGCCATTCTCAATCTCTGAACATGAAAAGAATCGAAACATTAGAAGTTCAAAAGATTTTACAAAAGATATATGCAACAAAACCCTAGATTATGCGTTTCGAATCAGACTGATTAACTTACGGATGCTGTGAATGAATCGGAGAGAAATCTGAATTACTCGATGCAGCGGGTGTTGGAATGAGGAGTGCTGTATGGTGGCCTATTTAAAGAACAAAAGGAGATTTGACGGCGTCGTTTAGTTTTATGCTGTGCTTCCTCAACTCGTCCCCACCCTGATTGGGTGTTTCCTCAATTCTCCCCCGCCCCCGTCTCCTATATGAATATGAATATGATTCACCAAAAAAAATCTATTAAATACACAAGTAAATAAGGTGAACAAAAATACATTCTGTTCGTTTTTAATGTGTATAACAAATTATTAGGCAGTTTACAAAATTTTTTCTAATCCATATGCATCATATATCCCAATATATATATATATAAACTAATTAATAAGTCAGTGTTATTTAATTAGGTAATTTTTTTATATTATTTCTTTAATAATATATTCATAAAAAGATATTTATATATTTTTTAAATTTATTAGAAAGAACATTTTTTATAAAAAAATTATTTTAATTTTTATAAAATGAGAGTTAATAACTCACAGTGTCAATACGGATTTGAACCATTATGTTTAAAAAGGGTTGGGGCTGACCCTAATTTGAAATGGCTGCGGGCTTACTGGGGCTTTGGAGGGCCGGTTGACCCTATGGCTAAGCCTTTACTTTAAAATTTTTTTCCTTTTATTTTAATAAAAAAAGAGGGGCTCTCATTTTGCAAAATCCCGCCGTCATCCACCTGGAGTCGTTGGTGTTCCTCGTCGAATCTCCACTTTAAAACAGTCCTTGGATTTCAGAATCTCGGCAGCTTCTCTTCCAGGGAAAGAAGGAGAAAGGCAGTAGTTATTTTCTCACTGCAATTTGTAATGGCTTCTTTCCGTTGATGACATTCATCATTTTACCAAAAGAAAAGATTACATCTTTGTCAGTTTATCAGTTGATGTGATTGTAAATTGTTGTCCTGTTTCTAAGTTGTGACTATGTATTCCTGGACATGGAATTTCTGGTATTTTGTTTGCATCTCGTCTCCCTTATAACATATTTGAATAATTTAGTCTTCAGAGGTTTCTGCTATATGTGATTGTTTTTTGAGTGGTATATGCTGTTATTTTATTTTGGTGGGCTTTATCATATCATGATTTCTTGATTTTGGATTCTTTTGAGTTTAGCTGAAATTATTTGATCAGAAGTTCATTATTGAGGATGTGTGTTTTGTTTAAGTCTCTGTCACTATAATCTGATTGTTTTTGGCAATCCAAATTTGTCTAAGGTGAGATACTTCCTAAAAGTTGTGAAAACTTCAAATAGATTGATTATGACTTTGAATGGGATAGCAGATTCTTTGCTAGTGGATGCCGACCCAAGAATAGGCGGATGGCTGTCTTACTTTTATCTTCCTTCCTCTGGTGTGTAATGCAAATACTATTGACTTCTACTCCTTATTGTTGTATTATTACCTCCCAACTATATGCCGTTGTAAATGCCTGAAAAAACTGGGTGGCACCTGAATGTAGTTTCTAAAGCTTATTACTTCCTACATTCTACACTCCAATTTCATTGTGAATGTTCACTGTATTATCTTTCCAGTATATTCTGTACTCCCATGAATGATTTGTTGATATTTCTTATGCCAATCAATTTCTGGTTTTCTCATAGACTTATATTGTGAAATTAGTGGTTTTTGGGAGACCATTATGGAGTCTAATAAGCATCTACAGCCACAACCAAGGATACAAATATATCCTATCTCAAATGGTGAAATTTCCCCATTTTGGAAAGGTTCTTTCTCTCTGTATATAAAAGGTTCTCTCTCTCTCTCTATTAGTTTGTAGATATGAATTTTTTTTTTATCTCTAACATTTTTGCAGAGAAGTATGAGCGAGAAGCAAAGAAGTACTGGGACACATTCTACAAACGGCATCAGGATAAAGTTAGTTTCTTGTCCCCATTCTTTAGGTTTATTGGAGTTTAGTAGTCTTGCTAGACAGGTTTTACGTGATTGGACTATTTTAAATCTCCTATACTACTTGACTAGGATAAGTGTTTCTGTGCTTCATGCCTTAAAGTAGTCCTCTACTGAATCTCTGATACAAGAATATGGTGCTGATGCTATGTTCTCATTTTCATCAGTTCTTTAAGGACCGAAACTACTTACACAAGGAATGGGGATGTTACTTTTCTGTAAGTAAAAAGACCTACAATGCTTATTGTGATGTACATTTAGAATTAATGAAGGAACAAAGAATGTTTTTATCTCATGTGTCTATTTTATTGATTCACAGGGGACAAGAGAAAAGGTCCTTTTGGAGGTAATCTCATTTTTGCTTTCTTCGTCTAGCTTATATTTCGTATATTCCATTTTCCTCTCCAGGGCTTGTGTGGCATCTTAAATTGCTTTATTCATTTACCTTCAATCCTTTGAAGTTGTTGAGAATCCCACATCGGGTTTGTTTAAGGGTCTATTGTAGTATATGAGGTCTTGGGCAATCCTCCCCCCTTGAGCAAGCTTTTGGGGTTGAGTTAGGCCCAAGCCCATATTTTAACATGGTATCAGAGCCATAAAAAAAGCCTGTAGTTGTTTGCCGATGTTGGGCCTGTGTTTGTTTGCCGATGTTGGGCCCCCATGTTGAATTCCACGCTCCAGAGGGAGAGGCCCTGGGCGTGAGGGGGAGTGTTGAGAATCCCACATCGGGTTTGTTTAAGGGCCTATTGTAGTATATAAGGTGTTGGGCAATTCTCCCCCCTTGAGCTAGCTTTTGGGGTTGAGTTAGGCCCAAGCCCATATTTTAACAGAAAGTTAATGGATCTATTATGTCTATGGGTTGGTGGTTATCATCTTATTTTCATGCTTGTTTCAATGGATTACAATTCACTGAACAACTTATTGGAACATTCCATTTTATATAGAACAGCCAATGAAAGCATTCACACAGACTTAACAACTAAGAGGCATGTCATGTATATATTGTTTGCCAGATTGGTGTATGCGACCATGTATGTAGCATATTTTATGTGTTTGCTTTGCTAGTTTTGGTTCATTTTCTGTGTCACAGAAAGAATATTGAAAACCCAAACTTTAGTAAGATATTATAAATATCTAGACGTACATCCTTGATGGTTTAGTTTCATCTCTGAAGTGTGTATTTCTCAAACAATGGTTTGAAAATTTTCCTCTCAAACAAAAATTTAATTTTCCTTTAGAACATCAAAGTACAGTTCTCCCTCTTGACAGAATTATCATGCATTTTGCCCTACGAGGATACTGACCTAACAGGCTCTCTTGTTAAGCTGGAGTTCTCCTATGTACTTTTGCATCCAATTGAAGAGAATTTGAGTGTGCCGTTCAACTATTCTACTGCTTCTGTTAATTCATCTAAAATACTAGAGTGATTTTTCTTTCATTCACCAGGTTGGCTGTGGGGCTGGGAACACTGTCTTTCCTTTGCTATCATTATATCCTGATATATTTGTACATGCCTGTGATTTTTCTCCGCGTGCTGTGGATTTGGTTAAGGTTCGTTTTTCTTTTCTAATGCATCTGAATCATAATCATATGGTTATTTTATGTATTTCTCTTGCCTTTTCTCAGTCTTATTCTTTTTCTATGCTTGACTGATTTATATATGCTTCTTGTCAAGATACCACGAAACCAATTTTCCTCCAAAAAAAAGAAAGAGAGAGAGAAAGAAAAAGTACTACTATAACTGTGCAACTACCAAAACTTATTTTCCAAAACACATGAATATCATTCAATTTTAGCTCAATGGCTATAACTCACAGTGCCAGAGACTTCCTCCACCCCAATATTTTTTTCCTTTAATGTTAAAATCAGAATAAATTTAGTTGTTTATGCTTCATATTCCTCGCGTTCAATCTCTCTTCTTAGCCACGTACTCATGGCAGCAGAATTTGTATATTGTAACATCTTGTTGTTTCGTAAATAAATTGCAGATGCATAAGGAGTTCAGTGATGCAAGGATTAATGCTTTTGTATGTGATCTCACAGCTGATGATCTGTCTGAGAAGATTTCTCCCTCTTCAGTTGATACTGTGACCATGGTATTCAAACAATATTCTGCCAGTTAAAGTTTCCATGTTCATAATAAGTTATTTGTATCAGCTTATTCTTATATATCTACTCAAATCATCAAGTTTAATAAGATAATATACATTTATTGTTTGATGAGCTTAGCTGACTTGTTAAGCAGATATTTGTATTGTCTGCAGTATCTCCAGAAAAGATGCCATTAGTGTTGCAAAATATCAGAAAAATTCTGAAGGTGAGGGTTTTTTACATGATCTTATAATATAATATTGAGGCCTACTTGGATTATATGTTTTTCTCTTGACGTGACTAGTTACATATTTGTTTTCCAGCCAAATGGCTTTGTGCTATTTCGTGATTATGCAACTGGTGACCTTGCTCAGGTTTAGTTCTGTCACACTTATTTTAAAAACTGTATTTTTATGTTTCTACGCTGTTCATTTGTGATTTTCATTTAGTGTGTGAAATGGGGGTACTTCCTACCTTTTGAAAAAAAAAGAAAAAAAGAAATTGTCTCCTTCTCAGTTGTTCTCATGCAAATTCAGTGCTTTCCCTTATTATTTGTAATGTTATTTGTTATTGACAGGAAAGGTTCACTTGTAAGGATCAAAAGATTAGTGACAACTTCTATGTTAGGGGTGATGGAACTGTAAGTTCAACACTCCTGAAACAGATACTCCTTTTAAAAAGTTATCCTTTCTCTCCCTCCCTAAATCAATAAAACAAACATTTATTTTCTTGTATATACATCGTAACCTGCAATCTTCTGAGCTGCTACAATTCTCTTTCCAGCGAGCTTTCTATTTCTCTGATGAATCTTTGACCAACTTGTTCAAATCTAATGGATTTGACACCGAAGAACATGTCATACGCTGCAAACAAGTTGAAAATCGTGCAAGAGAGATAACCATGAACCGGTAACTGATTGGGCCTTGCTTTTAGGTTGACAATCTTGTTTTTAGTTTGATTGTATATATCAACTAAGTTTCTCAATATAATCAATTATGAAATTGAGGTGTGTCATTAACATTGCTAGACATCATTTAAGAAGAAAGCAAAAAGTTATGCTACATCTTCTGATTTACATTGTTTCCTGGTTACTGACTTCATTTAGAATAAATATAGGATTTTATTCCCTCCCCCTGCCCCACTTTTATTTTTTCTTTTATTGAGGAAGGGATATGTTTCACGTTTTGAAGTCTTAAGGATTCTTAGGGATTGGGCATGTTGGGAACTTAGGCCCCTTGTGTTCCTTGTGTTTATCTGCTCATTCTACTGCTGTGTTTTATCTGTGGATGGAGTAAAGTGCTTTTTGTTGAGAATCCCACATTGTGTGTTTATATGGGCAAATTATAGTATATATTGCACTGGGCAATCCTCCCCCCGTATGTTAGCTTTTGGGGTTGAGTTAGGCCCATGTCCATTTTTAACACTTTTCCACATTAACGTGGTTTCACTTGTGATTCTAGGCGTTGGGTTCAAGCTGTATTTCGGATGACCAACAATGTCAATTCAACCAATATGAAAATGGATAATGTTAGGCCTCAAATCAAGGATATTACTGCAAAATCTGATCCAAATATTCTTGACATTGACATATCTGAGGGAATGGCTTTTGAAATGTTTGGTATTTCCTCTTCCAGTGAAGAGGTATGATATCTTGAATCTGATGTTCCAAGATTCAGGGATTATTTGGGATAGCATTTCACCAGTTGTTTCCTAGTTTCTTTCACTTGGTTCTTGGGTTGTTGAGTTCTAAACTACTAATATACTGAATAGCAAGTCATACAGATTGCCGCCCCCCACCCCCACTTTTTTCTCCTTTCATTAGTCTCTAAATTGAATTACTCGTTCTTTTTTGTGTAACTCTTAGATTATTGATGTTTCTTTTTTGTGTCCCTCTTAGATTATTGATGTTATTATAAGAGATTATCATTTCAAGATAAACGTTCTTTCCAAAGAGTATCAGCATACCTGCAAGTCAACTGGTTTGATGCTATGGGAGTCAGCTAGGCTCATGGCTCCTATCCTTGCTGCAAACCAAACAATTGTCGCAGGAAAAAAGGTTTTGGAACTCGGATGTGGCTGTGGTGGAATATGCTCACTGGTTGCTGCTGAATCTGCTGAACTCGTGGTTGCCACAGATGGGGATCCAAAAGCCCTTCACTTATTGACTCAGAATATTGCGTCAAATCTAAAATCACCATCGCGTGCAAAACTGACTACAAAAAGACTCGAATGGGGGAATCGAGTTGACATAGAAAACATCAAGGAGTTGAATGAAGAGGGATTCGATGTTATCATTGGCACTGATGTGACTTATGTTTCTGAAGCCATCTTACCATTATTCTCTACAGCAAGAGAGCTGATAGTATCGAGGCAAAACAACAACAATAACGAGCCTGCTTTAATTCTGTGTCATGTTCTTCGAGGAGTTGACGAACCATCTATAATTGCTGCAGCTTCCCAGTGTGGTTTCCGGTTTATTGATAGATGGCCAGGGGAAGCCACCAGTAGTAGTCCATTTCAAAGCATCATTAGTAGTTGGTTTTCTGAGGATCATATTGAGGACCGTTCTGATCATACTACAGCTCTGAATATCATGTATTTTACAGTGTAGCTCAGACAAAAATTTTCCATTTATGGATAGGGTGCAAGATGAACCCTCCCTCTTATCGTTTATTAAGTTTGAAGGTCAAATATTTTCGTGATGAAAGAGAACTATCGTTATAAATGAAATTAATATATAATTATGTTTTAAGGTTATTTTTGACATAATATATATTGTTGCATTTAAGTGTTCTTGAATTCTGAGAACCATTTGATGTTTAACAATGAAATGAATCATGGGAATCTGAAAACTATCCCTAAAAGTAGTTAGAAATTTTTTTACTATGCCCACATTTGTTCGGTTATATTAATAAAAAAAAATTTTTACATAATTCTTGTTTATTTATTTATTTATATGAAATAGAAATGTAAACAAATATATGTATTAAAAAATATTAAGTGGTTATCTATATATACATTATTATGATTTATTATAAATTAATTACATATACGTTGAATACGAAAGAAAAATTTTGCTTTTGAACTTTTGTTTTTTTTTTTTTTTTCTCTAAAAAATAATTTACATATTATAATAAAACCTTTTCTTTTTTAGGGTTTCGAGAGGGAAAAGAAAGAGCATGGAAGGATTGTATAGGCCTTGGACAGGCCTAGTTAGGGCTTGCCAATCTCCAAATCTTTTTTTATTTTCTTTATTATAATCTCCAAATCTTAAGATCAACTTATTCTTTCCCTCTCCAGATATTCAAAGTTTTAACAATTAACCAAACAATAAAAGGAAAAAAGAAAAAACTTCTGACTTAGTATTTACTTAAATGTTTTTTGTATATTTATGTATTCATAAAAAATCAATTTTTCCATTTAATAAGACAAAAAAGGGTTATGTATATTGTTATCCCTAAGACCACCTTAAAATCTTATTCGTAACCTTTAATTATTATCTTTTAATATTAAAACCAAAAAACGATAAATTAAATTCTATAGAAATTTAATCTTTTATTAACACATATTAAATTTTTACTGATATAACTGAAAATAATAGTATACAAATATGTAAAAGGAAATTTTAAAATATATAGAATGAATTCCCCACTTATTTTGACCGTGATCGAATTTAAAACGTCTTGATTCAAAGTACAACCGCTTACCACGAGCTATATCAGACGTGACAAATCTTCATGACCTTCGTCAGACCTATCACTAACGATGGCGAGGAATAAACGTCCAAGAAGTAATGAAGGGTGTCTCTCGCGTGCTTAGTTGAATAGTTTTGCCAATATTTCTTTGGTGCTGCATGGTGTACGTCATTTTCAGTGTTTATATAAACCAAAAAAAGAAAAGAAAGAAACAAACCATATGTAGATGGTGGTTGACCTTTTGCTGGCTAATAGGCAATCAATCTCACACTATCCACTTCCTGGATTGGATAATTACAATAAATTATTAGATAAAGGAGGAATCATCAAATTTTATATATATATAATATATATAAAAATATATTTATATATATCCTTTGCTCGATGGATCAATTTCTGAATTGTACCTAGTGTATACCAAGCACCATGTCATTATTTTGACAGTATTTTTTATCATGACAACTTGATAGTTAATGACAAATCAGATATTAAGTTTACTTTATGTATTGAAAAATTTAATTTGATATATTACACGTGTTAAGAGACTTAGTAATGAGATAGAAATCCAAACTCAAAGATAGCTCAATTAGACGTAGAACGTCGATATTGTTTACTAATCCGATACTGTTCATTACACATTTCACATCGAAAGATCATGGACTGACCATACCATTACACAGTTATGTAAGAAGTTAATACTGTAAATCACATTTAATACCAGAAACTATACACCCGCATTACTCATACTGTATTAATTTAAGCATAGGAGGAGTATCGGAACCTCAACATCAGTACCGTATTCTAATTTATAAGTGATGGCAACCAACAAGTTTTAAGATTTTATGTGATGATATGATCCACATTAATAATGTTCTGTACAGCTTCTGGTTTAAGTTTCAATATTGTGGCAATAAAAAGGTGTTAATTATTATTCTTTAATTGCAAAATTATTGATGAATATTTGAATCAATTAATAATAATAATAATTAGTGCCGAGCGATCAAAACCACTCATAAAAAGCTCGAAATCAAGTTGCTTGCACTTTTAACCTTTTATAATATTTCGATATAGATGGAAGTGTTTTAGCATATCAAAAATGAATCATTATTAATTAGTAAGTTCAATAACCTTTTTTTAGTAGTATTAGAATCAGTATTCACTTCGACATTTTGCTTATCCACAAACAAATTTTTACTCTTATATATATATATATATACACACACATATAGGTTATTATTATAGAATATTATGAAACTCAAATTATGGAATGTTTTAGTTAAGTCTTTGACAGTCAAAGTTAATAGTCAATTGTCCTTAACTAAACTTTAGGAGTACTTTATCGAATTTATTATTTTTTTCTTAAAACAAAAAAAAGTTGACCGTTAATCCAAATGAAATATAAGATATTTATTTCTGAACGATCAAAGGAGTAATATTAATGTTTTTCATATATATATGTCTCTTCGTGGACATTCCAATAGGTGAAATGTCGAGATGTTTATAAATTGGTTCGGACACCGCTAAAAAGCTTTTTTAAAAAAATGTTTTTCCTATTTTACACCAGTAATTCACATATTCTTCAATATCATACCTATATTTAGAGTATTCTCACTTCTGACGTTGAATGCTTTAAATTCCCATGTGAAATGTAGCTTTAATTTAAAACTATTATGTGTATGCTACGGGGGGCTGAGATGCCGACTTGAAGCTCGAGCTTTTAGGAACAGATGTACATAAGAATTTGTGGATAGGGTAAAGCTACAAAAGAAGGGTTCTTTCTTTTAAGGCCAACTTGTGGCAGGTACTAATCAATCAATTTAAGATAGGGCAAGAGAATTATTGAGAATTTATTTATGGAGTAAGAAGAATAAAATAAAATAAAACTACTAGGAGGATATATTCGTGTTATACCGTCTTTTACGCCTATAAAAAATTGACACATAATTACATAGTAACTTTGTTAAAGTCAACAATATTTTTTAATTTTTTATGGAGGAAGCATTTTCTTTGATGGTGTAGTAGAGAATATAAGGTAGAATATTTTGAATTATCCGTTTCGAGTATCCTTAGAGTTTAGTTTAATATATCTTATTAGTAAACAATAATTAAAAGACACGTGTTACTTTTTAATAAGTGTAAGAAGAAATGTAATACAAATAGTACAATAATGGAAGATATGAATCTAAAATATACAGGGATATCACCGGATTAATTATGTCTAAATTAAGAAAGATTTTGAAAAACTAAGGAGGGGCCAAGAAGAACATGCAAGACCAATCAGTACTTGAGGATCTGCGAGACTGCCACCAGCCATATTGAGGTGAGGGAGAAGATGCTTATCATAATGGAGACCCGAGTGGATGCCCATTCACATTCATCACCAGTCACTACTACTGATCATATTCATGAAATATTTATAATATTAATTTCCTCTGATGCGACTTAGCAGGGCTGGGAATCAATCAAATCATTTTTTTTTTTTTTTGAAAAAAATAGTATAAATATATATATATACAGGTAAGCAATCTTCTCATCTTCCACTCTGGAGAAGACGACCCTGAAGGGAAAGTTTGAGAATTTCAGATCCTGTAAAAGAAATGCCCACTTCCATAAAGGGAAAGTTTTTTTATCTTTCCTCTTGTACCCACCACCTTTCATCATTTGCACAGTAACACGGCATACATATATATTGCAAGAGTTTCATGTGATCATGAGGAGGAGGGGACTATTCTGGTTGTTAATTACCTTCTTAATTAATTATACTAATTGTCATATCTAGATGAGTAATAATCAGCAATTCTGTTAGATTTTGGAAATTAATTCTTTATATATATTGTTATTATATAATAATAATAATAATCGTCATGTCATGCACGCAAAATCCTTTCAGTTTTCAATCATTTGATCATGCACCCTCCTTTCATTGACTGTTACAAATTTCTATTTATATTCTATTTTTTTTACCAACTATTTCGACCTAACTTATAATTCGGTGAGAATTTTTAAAGGATCAACAAATTTGCTTGTCTACACAATTCACCCCTTTTTTTTTAATCGATTTAAAACAAATTGAATTTCGAGGCAAACCTTTTATACGGATCAATAAGAATCGGATTTCGTGAGTACAAGAATCTCTAATTTAAATTAATTATTAATTAATCTCACTAATACAAAGATATGAAACTTTGAGGACATCTAGTCATGATAATATTGACCTTGAAATCAACTCAGAGTAATTATTATTCAAATTGAACTAAATCTGAGTATGTGAAATCGAATTCAAATTTGATCTCAAATTAAAGGGTTTTGTTTCAAGATTATAATGGAATAACTTGAAGATTATTAATTAGAACTTCATAATCTCCTTAATTATTCCCTTTCCCTTCGACAAAAAATCAACTAAAAGATGTCTAAATCCTTTTCCTCCTGATTCCTTCAATATTCCAAATGTAATGCCATGAAGGCCGCTGCAACGTACCCTCCTTTATTCTTCTTTTATTCCTATGTACTAGATACAATGTAAGAAAGAAGAGGGATGGGAATTGGGGGGGGGGGGGGGGGGGTTTTTTGGTTGTTTGGAGATGGGGTCTTAATTAACTGACAGCCTTGATTAGTGGAATAATGATCAGATTAGGTATCAGTAGTCAAAAACGAAGGAAACGAAGGAAAGGAGGAGTCCTGCAAAGTGCAAACCACGCCTTTGTAGAGATTATAAGGAACATTAGTGTCAAATGATTCTTTTCTTAATTAATGGTTAATGATGATTAATTAATATAAAGCATATATACTTTAAGCTGCTTTAGCGCCGTATAGGAGATCTTTGGCGTGGGTTGGTGCTCGTCAGAGACTGTTGATTTCCTATTGGCTCATCATCAATTCATAATATATATATATATATATATATATATATTTATACTTCTGGAACATAGCTCAGGGATAAATTTGGTGAGAGTTAGTATAGTGTTAACCTCACTTCTACATATAAGATATGAGTTCAATTCATATCGAGCATAGGGATTGACTCGTTGCGTATAGTGCTTAAAGGACAAATTCTCTTCAAATCCCATTGAGGTATAACCTTCAATTTATAACCTAGGAGCAGGGAGCATGTGGGGTCTTATTTGGTGGGGTTTACCTTTATATATATATATATATACGTATATAAATGCCTTTATCTTTTTCTTTTATCTTTTTCTCCAGAGAAAGAGAAGGAAAAGGGGGCCCCGATTGCCATTATCTTTCTTCCCCTATTCTCCTTTCAAATTAGTCTTCAGAAAATTCTGCATCTTTTCTTCTTCTTTGGACAAATGTATTGAGTTTCGTCAGCAAGTTTGTGACAGAGTCCTTTTCATTTTATGAACCTAGTGCAGAATGGAACTTATGCAAACTCCCCAAAAGGGTTACACTTCTTGGGTTTGATTTGAGACTTAATTGAGAGCTGATTCCACCTCATCTGTTATATATGTTTTATTCATCGTAAATTATATATTGATTCTTGAAATTAATTATTATACTGCTCATACTCTTTAATCCTTGAAATTGATATGATTAAGTATAAAATGAATTAAATATCTTAACTTTGCAAGTTAAAATGGAACATTCAATTTCAGACGGAGGGAATAATTTTATTGAAAGATTTTGTAGGTTTGCTTGATAAATCTTCATTCCAAAATAAATGTCTTTTTAGGAGGGGAAAAAAAAGTCAATTACTCAATTTGTTATCGAGATTCATTAATTGAGATAAAACAATTCACTGGATAATCTAAAACCCACCACGAATCTACCATAAATTGAGTTCTAGTGTCCACTGTAGCATTATCAATCTCTTGCACAAGATTACAAATATTGCCCCAGAATTGAATGGCTTTTCCATTCCAACCCTTCCGATCCTTTCTTTTTCTTATTAACCAAAACCTATCTGGTTGCACAACATGGGTGTGGGGAATGATTCGAGAAAGAACACGTGGGTGACAAAATCAGTCTTTCTCTCATGCAAACATATCGATGTGGTGACATCCCATCCTCATCGTTTAATTTCTTCCTCTCTGATCTGATCAATTTGAAGAAACCCCACAGAAGTCGAAGCAAAAAAAGCAAAGAAAAACATGCTTTAACTGAGGTCTGAATTGAATTGATCCAGATAGTATAGTAGTAGCATATTGATGACATAAAAGGAAGGGGAGCAGGTAGTGTTGCAGAAAGTAGTATATCTGTGTTGGTTGTTGATGAAGATGAATACCACTTGGTAATGAAATGGACTGCAGAATTTAGTTTTACAAGATACATTGGTAAAAGTGGAGTTGGACATTCTTGAATTAATGAATGTGGTTGGAGGGTTGGATTTGTATGATGCTATGTGATATTCATTATGAAAACAAAAGATAACTACCAACCGAAGAACCGTTTAATAGAAGAGCATTAATTTCTAATTCTCTCCCACCATACTAAAATATACTCTCGTCATTTTAGATTAGTTGTTTGCTTAATGCCTCCAGAGGCATAGCTAGTGATAAACTTAACGAGAGTTGGTATAGTGTTAATCTCACTTCTGTATGTAAGATGCGTGTTTGATTCCTGTCAAACGTAGGGGTTGGCTCGTTAAGTGCAGTAGTTAAAGGGCAAGCGCTCTTCAAGTCCCATTGAAGCACATCCCTTTACAACCTCCACGTGACCTAGAGGTGGGAGCATGTGGGGCCCTTATTTATTGGGGTTCACCATTGGTTGTATGCTTAATTGTATATCTCTTACTGTCTTGGATTGTATTATAGTTTTTATTGAATTAGAAAATTACATTCAAGTCCTAATTGGATAAAGACAACTTAGTTAAACTTATATTAGGAATTACTATATTTTTTGTAAATTAAGATTTGGAAAACTATATTTTATAAATAGTTGTTATTGGAGATCTTTGTTATAACCTTTCATTTCTTACTATAGTGGAAATCTTTTTTGTCCTTATTGGAGGATATAGACCCTTGTGGTTGAACCTCTTTAAATGCCTGTGTCGATTTTCCTACTTATCTATCCAATCAATTCTCTCCAACCTAACAATTTTGAAATGCATAAGTGATAACTAATTTAAGAAAACAACACCGCTCTTATAAATATTGATACTCAAACTCTATTTAACTATGTCCACCATTTGCATGAGTTTTATAATTAATACTTACTAAGACAAAGAGGTGAATGGTGAGATAATAATTAGTCAGTAGTAGAATTACAATGCAAAATATCATAAGAAAATTTTGATGTGGATCGAATTTATATATAAGGACATGGACCTCTCAGTTACATCACAGTGAAAGCCATAAGTACACGAGTAATTTATTCTTGAACCCTATAAATAATGAAATTTCTAATTTAATGGTTCATATAAATGTTAATACCCATTAAGAGATTCTTGGGTAAGAATATAAATGTGGTCTATATCAAATTTTTTATATCTTGAGGGATTGGAGATATTTATGGAAGAAAGATACAAGGGAGAAAAATTTTGAAAAGTTAAAACAAAATAATTAAGTTGGGATATTTGAAGGGTTAATAATAATAAAAATTTGAAATGTGACGTGTAATTAAATTAAAACAATCTATGACTTAAAAAGGAATTATTATTAAAACTCTTTTCATTCTTCAAAAGAAAAGAAAATTTAATGTATTACAAATTTTTTTCCTCCGGATCTTCTGGTATATTTTTGTGTTTCCGTTATGCCAATAAAAAATTTATCAGCATCTTTTAATTTATATA
>JAOXNR010000028.1:17747877-17761134 GCA_028571225.1 Parsonsia alboflavescens
AGGCATTCATCCTTATTTATAATACTAAAAGTTCTATATTCCCAATCAGACTAGGAAGTAGAATCCAAGTAAACTACAAAAGCTAAGTATTGTTTTCCTAATCAGACTAGGAAATAAAAAAAATAAAAAAAATTAGGAAGAAAACAATAAAAAAATAAAACAAGTTTCTAAATAAAATTCTATCTAATAAAAAAAGTAAAAATTATTAAACAATTCTGATCTTGCTCGTCTACTCGTACTGCGTCAATCTATTAAACCGTTAATCATTTCATCTAATATTTATTATTTATACTAGCCATCTAAACCCATGTGTTTCTAGATTTAGACCATCGAAAAATCTTTTTTTGGGCCTTAAGCATTTGGGTTGAATTTTGCAGAAGAAAACTAGATCGATGTCGAAGAAGAATTGCTATAGGGGTTTCTTAAGAAAAAAAAATTGTATAAATATATATTTATAGAAATACTATAATGAGTACTGAAGTTCAAATTATATTGTACTACTGTGAAGTTTTTAGTCAACTATCTCCAGAAAAATTAAAATAAATTTGATCAAGTTTCTTTAGGATTTAGTTTATAAAATATATTTACAAAAAAGATTTTTTTCCTTAAAAAAAAAAAAAGTTGACTACTTGAGACTTACAGGAGTACAATATAATTTGAGTTCCGATTCATTATGACATTTCCCTATATAATAATAATAATCATAATAATAGAAGGGATAAAAATCCTCTTGCTATTAATATCTACTAAACCTTTAATCATTTCATCAAATATTTATTATTTCGGCTAGCCATCAAAGCCCATGTGCATTTGATTTGGGCCATCGAAATATCTTTTTTAGAAGAAAACTAGATCAATGTCCCGTCCTTGATAAATTAGGGTGAAAGGTGCATTTTGGATATTGGAATTAGGGTTTGATGTTATGTATATTAGGAACACATAAACAACTAGATGTGTATCATTTGATAAAAATTGAAAAGGAGGCACAAATTTTAATATTTTATCATACGACTTAATGTACAAGTTCTCTCCTAATAAAATTTGAATTTACGTGAAACATTATGTCAATTCACTTATCTCTCTAATATTTGTAAAATGATTTATACTTTAAAAATACTTTTTTGGTGTACTTCACCACGGAGGGCATATCAAGGGTACATGCAACTCAATAGGGTAACTTCAATTTTACTAATAATTTAAGCATTAAGTTTTTAATATATTTTTCTATTAATTTTAGATAAAGATTTTTTTTTTTTTTTTTCACAAAAATTCAAAAAATAGAAACAGAACATCATACTAGTTTTGCAAAACAGAGAAATAGGTCAAACTTGAATGATAAATCGGTTTCACTAATGAAAGGGAAAGATGCTTTAAAGTTGAGATTTATCCTTTAAAAATCACATTACATTAATTGGGGTAATATTAATACAAAATCACATTTAAGAGAAAAAAAAAAAAGATAATGCTGATTTGTTCTAAATAAAAGAATTTATAAAAACATGTTAGTATGTTCCTAATATTTGTCCCTTATTTTCCAATCCACCAAATCAATTTAGGGTTTATTTTCAAAGTAATGATTCCGTTCTCTCTCTTATTCAATCTTACTCATTAATTAATGGCATGCAAAATAAAAAACTAAGTCAATTAAGATCAAGATATCAATTTTTGCATAAATCAAGGTATTGCATTTCATTCCCTTTCTAATAAAAATTTATTATAATATTTAAAAGTAGAAGCAAACTCACCAAAATGCTTCAAATTAGATTTTTTGATGAGTTAGTAATGTTTCACTTTAAAACTCATCATATCTAATTATATTTATAGAAAATATGAGTTTGAGGATGAAGAGTCGAGTTTGAGGCGAGTTTTCTTTATGTAGAGAAAGAATAAGAAAGTTATGGATGATAGAGATGAGAATAATATAAACTATTAAAAATCGTTTAAAAGTTTCTATACAATAAATTATTAAATAAATAAACAATAACTTAAATTCATATAATAGTATTAGTTTAAATTATTATATTTTAATGACAAAATTATTTTTATAAAATAATTTAATTTCTAATATTAGAAATCTTGGTAAAATAAATATATTCATATATATATATATATAAATATTATTTTAATTTAATACACTATATTAATATCTATATATAATTTTTTAAATATGAATATTAAAATAAAAAATCTAATTACTTTATTAATTGAAATTTATTAAACAAAACTTGTAGATTCAACATCTGAAGGTTGTCATGACATACCTGGGATAGTCGAAGGAGAAGTTCATAACATAAAGGAAGTATGGAATCTGCTGCAGGCAGGAAGCAGTGCAAGGGCTGTTGGATCAAATAATGTGAATGAGCACAGCAGCCATTCTCACTGGTAAGGAATGAGTCTCTGACCTCTTTTCTTTAAGCTTTTACAATTTATGAAGATTGAAGATTCTCATCAAGTTCTTTTTGACACTGGATTTAGCATCATTTTCTGAAGGGATTAATTAATAGAGCTTTCTTTTATCACTTTGGCATATTTATTTCTGTTATCCTAATAGCTTGTTTGCCATGATTCTAATTTCTAACAGTCATTGTCTATGTTTCTTCTAACTGTTAGTTTGCTTTCATTTAATGGCTAGCATTTGGTCCACAGTTGCACACAACTATCATAAATACTATCATACAGTTCTGCAGTTGAAGATGAATGAGACAGAAGTTGTGTAATATTTTAAGCAATAAGGAATAAACCAACAACTTTAATAACTAAAAAAATTTAAAACAACTCCATAACATTAAAAAATAATAATAATAAAACTTGTTCAAAAGAATCTTTAATGTAACTCGGAATGCTTTCTGTTTTTCTTCATCTTCGAATATCTCTTTTCCTTCTTTTAGAAATTTGTTTAAATCAAAATCAAATGTTGCAGGTTCATTCAAATCGATTTCTAGAAGTTTCAAAAAAGAAACTTCATTGTCCAATTGATCCTTTTCTTTGATGCCCATCAACTTGTCTCTCATACTCAACAAATCTTCAAATTTTTCTTCTGAGTCCCTTTCATTAGAAAGCTTTTATCTTTTATCTAACTTGTTACTTTTGGACCCATTGAGTATTTTTCAATGTCGAAAGAATCTTCAACTATTTCATTTGTAATTATCTTTTTTGGTTTCTCTTTCTCTTCATTGATAAGTCTTTTTATTGAAGAAAGAAAAAGAGTAAACAAGAATTTATATAATTATTTTTGGGAGGGATTAACTTAAAAATTGAAAAGATAATAGGGAGGGGAGTAATTTATTTTTGATGGCCGTTAAATTAGGCAAAAAAATTGAAGCGGCTGCTATTATTTATGCAGATGCATATACAATTTTCAAACATGATTTTTTTTTTTTTTTGTTTTTTGAAAAAAGAAAACAATTTCTAGCTGTTTTAATTTCCTTTTTTGGGAGTTTAATCTTGCCAGAAAACCTCAAAATTACCCCCTTTTGTCAGCCTGTTAGTGAAATCTGTTAAGTTGGAAGCTGTCGGGCAACAAATTTATACGCCATAAATATGTAGCTTTTTCTAGTAGTTTTTGGTGGGTGCTCAAAAAATACTGCCAGAAAAAGCATTCATTTTCTCTCGGTCTCCTTCGATGCTAGAAAATTCCTTGCAAACAATAAAAAAAAAATTATATATTCTTGGCGGTTTCTAATTTTGTCAGAAAAAATCTATCACAAAACTCATTTTTTCCTGATAGTCTCCATGTCAACCAGAAAAGTGAGAAAAATTTTCCACAAAAGTAATTTCTTAGCAATTTTTTTTAATTGCCAAAAAATGCCAGCTAGGAAACCCCCCCGTTTTCTTCTTGTAGTGTCTCACCTTATATTTTAAAAATTACTTTATTAATGATTATTACTAATAATAATAAAGAAAATTAATCTATGAATATTTAAAAATATCATAATCATCTTGCATTGCGAGACTTTTCATCTAGTTATATTAATTTGAGTATTTCTTCATTTTATATAAAAAATTATGATATATTTTTTTAACAAAATATATACGAATAAGGTAAGATCATAAGTTATAAGACTTATTAACTTTCTTCTTAGTTTAGCTAAGTCATCAACTAAACATCATAAATTGAGTTTAATCAATTAAATTAAATTTCCCTCTTTTCATTTTTTCCTTCCTTAAAGGTGAAGTTTTGACATTCTTGAATGACAAGTAAGGTATTTTTTAATATAAAAATTCCTTTTAAAGTAACAAATTTAAAAACGACACGTAATAGTTTGTTTTTAGACAAAGGTTTTTTTTTTTAATCAATTTAATTATGTAATGCATTCTAAAGTCGTTGTCATAAATTTTATTATTTATTCAAAATTTGGAAAATCACTGTCCATCTCTCATCTATTCATTCTTCAAAAGTTGGACCCAAATTGACTCAGCCCACTCACAAAGCACCAGATGTGCAACTTTTGAGGCCCATATCGAAACCTTGGCCAATCCACAGTCAAGCAGACCTTTGAATGAATTTCGAAGTCCAGTTTGGAACGACACAGTATTGCCATCAAGATCACCAGAGCGACGTCGTTAGGAGAAAACCACAGTGGCAAAACTGGAAATTCACAACAAGAAGACAAAGCAATTGTGGGAGCAAATCCGAATCCCTAAACACTTCTGTTTTACTTTCAATCTAAGAGCCTGCCCTCATCGCCCCATAAAAATACCCATTCCAGCAATCTTCTACCTCTTCAACTTCTGCTACTCTTTCTCTACTTCCCGAACTCCGCGGCCTAGATCCGAGGAGTTTTGGAAAAAAATCAGCATTAAGAAATCTTTGAATCGCCTCCCTTACAAAAATCTTTAGATCTTCATCTTTTCGCTGCTATCAAGAGGTAAATATATATATATATATATATATATTTTTTGAAAAAGACTCTCTCTTTATGCGTATGTTTTTGTTTTTTCGGTTGATGTATGTTTATTTTTTTGTGGGTTTTGTCTGATGATTTGTTAGATATGTTATAGATTTAGTTCCGAGTCCTGTTTGTGAGTCGGAGATGTGACTCTTTACGGGGTTTCTGATTCCTGATGCGTGTATGATTTTAGTGGTTTCAGTTTTTTGATTTGATATTTTGTGAAGTCATCTTTGTTGGTGATCTGTGCCGGATTTCACTGACGTATATGTCGATGGTTCAAGGTTTCGCCTTGAGCCTACTAAAAGGTTTAGCTTTAAATCATAAGATGATTATGCTCAGAAACTTTGATGTGCTTTTTCGGTCTTCATTAGCTTGGCTGATGGGATTCGGATAATGATACTTTTTAACCGTTTAAGGCAATTCTCTAAAAAGAAACTTGCTTTTGCTCTTTGAGGGTGTTTCGTCAATTTTCTTGCAGTTTTCCCTTTTTCTACCTCCCGATTCTCGGTTGTCATATTTGGTACTTTGTTCTATATACTGAGTATTTCAAGTTTTAGGTCTTTCTCATTTATAAAAATCGTTCCTTTTCTTGGTAAGTAGCTTCTTGTTTTATATTTTATAATCTTGTGGAGATCCCTTTTTCAACTTCAGATCACTGTCTAAAGATTTTAAGAATTCATCAAATATTGCATGGTCATCGGAATCATGGTTTATTGAGTGAATTTGCACATAAGAACATTGACGACAGGGACTTGCTTGGCGTTCTAGATTGCATGTTATGGATTGGAGAAAAATTTCTGTGCCTGTAGTGAGACTGTGGAATTGTTTCATTCAGTTTTTTTTTTTCTTATTCTTTTTTTCCTTTATCAAGTCTCTGTTGCTGTATATGCTCGGTGAAACAGTTATTGTACTATGCTTTCTGTTTTCACAATGACCTTAAGTACTCACCAAATTTCAACATGCCTTGTGATGATGGAATGTCTCTCTTATGCAGTCATGGCTGGAATAGCACCTGAAGGTTCTCAATTTGATGCTCGTCAATATGATGCAAAAATGACTGAGCTGTAAGTTCTGTTCTATATGTGTCTCTATGCCACACAGTATAATATAATTTTTCGATTGTTGTTATATTTCGGTAGTCCTACTGTCATGTTCTGTAAAAAGTGATCCAAGTCTTGATATACTATATTCGGCTTATAACTCTAAACCTCGATATCCTGAAATATTTACAGATTGAATACTGAAGGACAAGATTTCTTCACATCATATGATGAAGTTTATGAAAGTTTTGATGCCATGGGATTGCAAGAAAACCTTCTTAGGGGCATCTATGCTTATGGTACGTAGTAAAGATGATTTCTATATTGGCAAATTGTATTTATTATTGTTATCTTCTCAAATTGTTTCATGCCACTTGGACTTCACTAACATACCCGACCTCCCCAAAATCTCACATTTAAAAAAGAATAGAAGGAATACTTGCTTGTATCTACTGTGTTTGTTTCTGAATTTCACTTAAATTATGTGGTTGCTTTCAATTCCAGAGCAGTGGTTGAAACACCCAAATTTGTCTTTTTACACAACTGGAGTGCCCCCACATACTTATACTCAGATGTCACTTTGTTAAAGAGTCTTTTTTTCCTCAAAATTTCAGATGCAGCTTCCTTTAGTTTTGGTTACGTGATACCTTAAAAGTTTAGTCTTTTTAATTTTATTTCAATTTCTTAAATTTGAATTACCTTGTGGGGTAATCAAGTGAAACCTTCACTGTAATTGTTTGTATGAAGTTGGAGGAATAAAAATTAGATGTTTTTTGTGTGTTTAAAAAGGTTTTGAGAAGCCCTCTGCCATTCAACAAAGAGGAATTGTTCCATTCTGCAAGGGACTTGATGTCATCCAGCAGGCACAGTCAGGAACTGGGAAAACAGCCACATTCTGCTCAGGAATTCTTCAGCAGCTTGACTATAGCTTAGTGGAATGTCAAGCTCTGGTTCTCGCCCCTACTCGTGAACTTGCACAGCAAATTGAGAAGGTTATGCGTGCATTGGGTGACTATCTTGGTGTGAAGGTTCATGCTTGTGTTGGTGGAACAAGTGTTCGTGAGGATCAGCGTATTCTTTCCAGTGGAGTTCATGTTGTGGTTGGCACTCCTGGTCGTGTGTTTGATATGTTGAGGAGACAGTCCCTTCGCCCTGATTACATCAAGATGTTTGTTCTGGATGAAGCTGATGAAATGCTTTCCAGAGGTTTTAAGGATCAGGTCTGCATTTTATTTGATTGCTTCAGCTACTAATTAACAGTAGTTATATAGATGTTAGTTGCTATGTATTTGTTTACTTTGTTCTGTGGGAGTAAATATATTCTGTCAAGGCAGATAATATCCTGGTGAGAAGATGTTTCTCTTTTTATTGAAATAGTTAGTACTGTTTTCATGCCTTATTTTCCGGGTTTAGTATGCAATATCTTGTGAGTTTTTGTCTAAGTTGATGGTTGCTTGTTTTCAGATTTATGATATTTTCCAGCTCCTGCCACCAAAGATTCAGGTTGGTGTGTTCTCAGCTACAATGCCTCCTGAGGCCCTAGAAATTACTAGGAAGTTCATGAACAAGCCTGTAAGGATTCTAGTGAAGCGTGATGAGCTTACCCTTGAGGGTATCAAGCAGTTCTATGTTAATGTTGAAAAAGAGGAATGGAAGCTTGAAACACTCTGTGACCTTTATGAGACCCTTGCCATAACACAATCCGTCATCTTTGTGAACACCAGGCGTAAGGTTGATTGGTTGACTGACAAGATGCGTGGCCGTGATCACACAGTTTCAGCTACCCATGGAGACATGGATCAGAACACAAGAGACATCATTATGCGGGAATTCCGTTCTGGTTCTTCTCGTGTGCTCATCACAACTGATCTGCTTGCCCGTGGTATCGATGTCCAACAAGTGTCACTTGTTATTAACTATGATCTCCCAACTCAGCCTGAGAACTACCTTCATCGTATCGGTCGTAGTGGACGTTTTGGTAGGAAGGGTGTTGCCATCAACTTTGTGACCCGAGATGATGAACGAATGCTCTTTGACATACAGAAGTTCTATAATGTGGTAATCGAGGAGCTTCCAGCCAATGTTGCTGATCTCCTTTGATGCGGTTTTGATATGGTAAGGTAAAGATTTTCTTCTTTGAAGCAATTTAATATCTTATTCCGTAGGCTAGTTAAAAATGTACCAGACTTGGATTAGGTATAGGTGCAAGGTCTCCTGATTTGCAAAGGAGCTTGCATCTCTATGTTTGGTTTAAGTTGGAACCTTTTTCTGCAAATTTTGTTGGTTGTTTTTGTATTGTAAGTGCTAAAAAATAACTGATCCTTGATGATGATGATGTCTGAATTGATACTTATTGAGCTCTATAGTTGACTCTTATGTTTGTGTATTACAACAAAGGCTATTTCTTCCTCAATTGGGAAAAAAAGTGTCTCCGGTATTGGAATATGCTTTATTTTGTTGCCTTCTTGGACAAACAATCCTCGTATTGGTTCCATGTAGCTCAGATGTCATTTGGTTAGCCAAGTTCTTTTGGTAGCACTCAGTACTGAAATTCATCTTTGGTCGTGACATCAGGAACACCATTCTGCAGCTCTTTTTCGGACTCTTCAAAATATTCGTCTCTTAAGATTTTTTTTTTTTAATTTTTAACCTCAAATGAAGTTAATTATAACATTATTTATTTTTGATGAATTTGTCCCTCCATGAATTTATTAAAAGTAGGTAATGTGATTGGTTAAGTATTTAATTAACCAATTATCGATTCCGCCCTTCGAAGTTTCTTTTCCTCTATTTAAATTTTCATTATAGTTAATGAAAATATGCAATTCTTGGTTGAAAAAATTAATAGCTAATGGAGGGGTCTGCTATTAAGAATTTGATGGGGGAAAAATTAGTATTTTCAATGGTTATAAAATTTACCGGGTTAAGGTGTATTTCAAGATCTTGTTTCATTGATCCTTCATTGTTGTGCTAGTTATATTTTAATGCTTAAAAAATGGAATGTTTTATTTTTTTTCAAATTAAAAATTATCACAACTTGATATTATTACCTTATTTAAATTGTAATCATTTATATATATATTTATATTTTTCACTTAAACCATCTTCACAACTTAAAACTACCTTCTCATAGTTCGGCACACCATTGACTCCGGTATCTAATATACAATCTTTGTTACGTTCAAAATATCTCTCTTTTCTCTCTTGATCTCGAGGGTTAAATATATATTTTTAGGATTTTATTAATATAATATATTTACAAATGTATCCGTATGTATTTATTATTGATGATGCAAAAGATGGTGTAAAAGAGAAATTAGAAGATTCGAAGCCCCTTAATAATTAATTACAACTTTCTTGATTTATAATAAATGAAAGATAATATTAACGGATGACAAAAAATGGAAAAACATATCATAATTATACTTTAATAATAGCAAATTGATTTATACTGTGAAACAAGAAAAAAGTCTAAAATAACTTATATTTTGAGAGGAAGACGGTAAATTTTTTTACCCTACTTTTTTTTTATATTGATTTTGTTTGCTATTTCATTCTTTTTTTTTCAATTGGGTTCTTGCTTGTTTGTATTGGATTCTATTGATGGACAGAATCCAATCAAACTAGGATTTGAAACGTATTTCTTTTGATTATGTGAATGCACCAACTAAATATGTTCTAAAATGAAACGCATTGATAGTTTCTTTCTTCTTCTTTTCTTTTTCACTTTTCCTTTTAATCTCACTTATATTTCGTGTGACAATTGTAAGATGAAAAAGAGAGGCAAGGTTTTAAATGATCTCCCTTTCAAAAATTTTTAAATTCTATAATACTCTCCCCCATCCAAAATTGAATGTTCAATTTTGACTTGCATAAAATTTAAGAAAATGAGTTGGCTTAGTTCATTTTACACTTAACGATATCAATTTCTTAAAAAAAAATTTTTAACTAATTTAGAAAATGAAACATTCATTTACAGGCTACTCAAAATGGAAATATAGACATTCAATTTCGGTTATAGAAAATATTATACTATAAATTAGAGAATTTCGGAAAGAAAAAAATAAATCCCAATATTTGTAAAATGACAATCTAACTACTTATGAAAACATAAAAAGATTGGATTTTCTGTCTATTTCGTTGTCAAACGTAAAAAGACAATTATCATGAAATAATTCCCGTCATTATATTTATGGAACCCATGATTTGTTTCAATTGTTCACCTTTTCCGGTTGTGCCCTTTGCGTTTGTCTCATATAAATCCATTTCATTTCACATGAACCCCTATAGGAAATATTAAAAGTTCTGACCAAAAGGCTCACAGTCGGTACGACGTTATATTCTACTCCCTCCCTCCCTCACGATGTATAAATCATTCTAAGTTTTTAAGTTAACTTTCCCTATCACTAATTATAGAAAAATTATCCAATTTCATCCCTCAAGTTTGATCATAAAATCAGTTTCATTCGTAAATATTTTTGTCTGTCTTTATTGTCCCAAAACATTTTACGATCCACCAGTATGTGGTCTCCATCCATCTTTGTTGTTAAGTACCTGTTAGTCAAGGATAAAATAGATTTTTAATATGAATTAGCCAATTTCACCCCTAAAGTTTGACACTAAAATAAATTTCATCCTTCAAGGTTTTTTTCTTCTACCTTTGTTGTCCCAAAACATTTTTCAATCTGCCATTACAAGGTCTTTATCCATTTAAACCCTTATTTTGTGATTCCCAAACCAACAAGTCGTTAATCACGGATAAAAATTGCATTTAACTGATTTCCCTCAAAACTAGACTCACCTTTATTCATTTAACTCATTTAGACATTTCATCAAGTATTGAGTATACACACATGACACTGGAATTCAGATGAGAGTGTTAAGAATGGATCATTTACCAACAATCTCCACAAGAACAGCTTTCACATTTGAAGTGGTGAAAACAACTTGTATCCTTTATAATAATTTCTTTGCCCACCATTCTACAAATGGCCTTAAGCGTGTCATGGAAACTGTAATAAATATAAAGATTTTTTGATACTTGAATCGTACTCTCGTTTATCGTATAAATCAATATAAAGAAGGTGGTTAACAATTCACTGTGTCCAATGAGAGAATATTCCCTCTCTTCATCAACATCATGGAGATAAAATCTGATACGATCCTAAGACCTTCTTGTTCTTCTATTTCCTATATCCACTTCTATAACACTGTATGTATATATATTCGATGTTTCTTGTATCTGTTTTTTGTCCTTTAATCTTCGTTTTGAGTCCTTTTCGCTCCAAACTCAATATCCAACCTTTCCTTATTATATAACAATATTTTATTAACTTGAAATTTGCCTTTAGTAATCTTTGGAGCTTCAAATTGAATAAATTCTCGACCAATTTAATTAAAAAATTCTTCAATGCATTTGTCCTTGAACGGATAATTAAATCTTCACTTTGAACAATTCCTTGGATTCCATCACATACCATGAAATTTTTCTTTCCTCAATGAATGTCTCTGCCTCACTAAAGATTCCAATAAAATCTAGAGGAGCAACCATGGATGCAGAATGTGCAATTTGGATATCTTTTGGAGTTAAGGATATATCTACCCTCGTCAATTGTGTAGGGAGAATAAGAAGGCTAGCTAATTTAGTTGGGTATTATGATAGTGCAGATGTATTCAATACTAAGAAAGTATTTGATGAAATGCTCAAATGATTAAATGTCAAAAAGTGATTTTGGTTTTAGAAGGAAACAAGTTAAAGGTCTTTTTTGCCTTTGACTAACGATATGTTGTTTTGAAATTGAGAAGTAATGGTTAGAATGGACGGAGATCCATAATGACAGATTGTAAAATGTTTTAGGACAATAAAGATAGGAAAGAAACTTTAAGAATGAAATTGGTTTTAGGGTCAATTTTAGGAATGAAATTGGCTAATTTTCTCATGTTGAAAGTTTATTTTACCCTTGACTGACTGGCACTTAATGGTAAAGATGGACGAAGATCCCATAATGGCAGATCGTGAAATGTTTTGGGACAATGAAGACAGAAAAAAAAATCTTTAAGGATAAAATTGATTTTAGAGTCAAACTTCAGAGATGAAATTGACTAATTTTTCCTAATTATAAGTCGTTGTTGTTAGGTTTTTTTTTCTTCAGATATAACTTTCATTTAGTTATCTCTTCATTTAATGTTAAGAAAAGAAAATTATAATGATAACAGTGCATTCGAGAAGTTTTGATCTGCATTAGTAAATTATTAGTGTTAAATTTGCATGATGATGGGTGTGCATGGTCCGAAATGTGATTTAAAATCACTATAAGCACTAAATATAAATATTAAATATTATTATATTACTAAATATTTATTTAAACTAAACATAAAAAAACCAATGAAATACAAAAATTATATTAATATAAAAATATGTAATTACAAATTTCAAAACATTTTTTTAATAATAACCTTTCTCATTTTTCCACTCAAATGTCTTTCGAAATCACAATATTCTTTAAAAAATATATATATCTTGCCATTAGATATCGATTGACCTTAATTTCTATTGATTGTCATATATCATAATTGAGAAATGTCATCGCTGGAATTTAAATTGTATTAATCAACTATTGTGACTTGTAGTAAATAATAATTAATGATGGTAACCTTTTTTATTAACTCTAATATATAGATAACTCTCTATATTCTACTTGTTTGTATTTTATTATGTGTATAAATTTCAAAAAATTAAAATTGATACAAAAGATTTTCAAGGTATATTTCAATTATTGCAAACTATTTAATAATTACTCTTTATATTTGATTTATGTCAAGTACCATCTTCTAATTTGTGCTTTCAATAATGTGATAAAACATCAATTCATTAAAGCCTGATGCTTGTGAAACGAACTATTGTTAAGTAAATACTCCGAGTTCCCTTTTTAGTACAGTGGTATCTTTTACGAATATTATAGAGAAGAAGAAAAAAAAATCCTTCTTCCCATGATATACTTCCTCCACCACAAATTAGTTGTAGCTTTTTTTTCTTTTTTTTTATTTTTAACGATGTCTAGGACAGTTTGTTAGGGATGAGCTTGGATCGGTTTCGGTTTTTAAAGTCGATTTTTTTTTCCCGAAGGAGAAAATTCAAAACCAGCCCTACCTATAGTTGGATCGGTTTCGGTTTTTATTCGGTTATCCAATGGATAACCGAAATTACCAAACGTCTGGATGAACTAAAACCCAAATGTCTCAAACTTCAAACTTGCAATAATTACATAAAAAATAACTCTGAATGGTCTAATCTCCAAATAGTTCACAAAAAATAACTTTGGGGA
>JAOXNR010000028.1:17769454-17788231 GCA_028571225.1 Parsonsia alboflavescens
AAATATTAAAAATTAGAAGAAAAATTAAAATTAAAATTAAAAGAATTATTATCTCAAAAAATGCAAATACAAATTACTAATAATGGAGAAAAAAATGTATTGGTACTGAAAAGAAAGTGGTAGTTGAATGAAAAGAATAGTTTTAGAAGAAAAATAAAAATAAAAAAAATTCAAAATGGTACCTTGATGGGTATCGAACCTAGGACCACCTAAACTAAAAACTAAGCATTCTGCCAGGAAGCTAAAATAGCATATTGTAGTGTTTTACACCTGTAATTGAAACAAAACCATCAGTTAACCGATGGTTTTTTTTCAATCATAAAACCCCAAACTGAACCCAACTATAAATCGGTTCGGTTTCAAATCGACCCATTAACCAAAAAACCCAACCCATCTCAATCCATTTGAGGTCGGGTAATCGACCCGCTGCTCACCCCTGCAGTTTGTAAGCATCTCGACATTTCGTTAATCTATGTGAATGTTGGTGGGATTCAAACTTGAGACCTATGATAGTTTACACATCTCAATGTAAAAAATAGAATTGAATTTCCTTCTCTATCCTGATTAATCAGTGTGACTTTTTTCAAACTCAATTAATTATTTCACATCTTCCAATTCTAATAATCATAATCTCATCTCCATAATAAAATTTTGAGAGGTAAAACAGTCAAAAAATGAGTATAGTTATTACGTCCTTAATATTGATAAAATACCATTAAACGACAACAAAATTGAAATGAGTACTAAAAAATATAGATATTTTATATTCACCTAATTTTGAGATTGAAATAAACTTTAAAAACGACAGATGAATTATGAGTATTGATAAAAGAAACTTTTTGAAATATGACTTTTTGAGAATCTTCCAGCAAGAACCTTTGGGGCATATATAATTTCTCAGTGAGGAATTAGGATTTTTTTCTTCTTTTTTTTAAGTGAGTCAAATCTCAAATGATATCATTTTCATTTTAATCTTTGACATAAGCTTTGTTCATATCTTTAGATGCCATATGCAAAAAAGAAAAGGGATGGCAATCCCAAAGCTTGAATAAAGAATGGAATTTTTCAAAATTAGTCGGCTTGCCAAACGTGCTCATTTGACCAAACTTTTTCTCTTTGTGAAACCATAAATTTGTTCTCAATTGTTCTTGTTCTTGTTGGATATCCTTCAATCACTAGCAGAGGAATTCTGATTCATCAGCCTTTATTACATTATAGTTCAATAGACTTTTAAGATAAAGTCTAATATCTAAAAGAATACATTATACCATTTAAATAACTGTCTTTTTATAAAATCGATATTGTTAAGAATAGTTCAAAGGACTCCATGGATGAAAAATTGTTCAAGATTCCAGTTTTTCAGGGGAAGTTCGGGTGGCATGGGAACATTTAGAGGAACAGAACACATGCACAAGATGTTAAAGTAGACATTAATATATCAAATCCTCAGTGGCACCAATTTCACCTAATTAATATGTGTATCCTTTTGGGCCTATATGGACAAGGAATTCTTTTGGGAATTTCTTCAAACAGGTAAAGGTCGCGATTCTAGACCACATAAATACTCATCATAGCCAGAAGCACACCACACCTCATGTTTGTTGTTGCTGTAGGTGCATGATCTTAGTCTAGTTCCTGGACATGCTTTGGAGAAAAGCATATTACATATGTGAAGGGCCCTATGTATGATCCTAATCTTCAGGTGACGCCCTCGTCGTGAGCGGTACTAATATCTAACTCTTCGATATTACACAAATTGATAGGTCTAATTCGAGTCCAAATCTCTCGTTACATGAATAGATTCGTGGGTCACTCCTATTATATTAATAAAAAATTTATTTGTAATATTTAATTATTATCTTTTAATATATTTTATATATTAATCTAAAAAAATAAATTAAACCTTAAGAAAAATTGATCTTTTCAAGGACACAAGTTGAATAAATAAATAGGGAATGACACACAATTGTATAACAGAAGATCATAGATCGTCTAATCCTATGTTAGCATTTTTTAAATATGCATTACTTCATTAGATAAGAATA
The DNA here is from genome assembly GCA_028571225.1 of Parsonsia alboflavescens. Taxonomy (NCBI): domain Eukaryota; kingdom Viridiplantae; phylum Streptophyta; class Magnoliopsida; order Gentianales; family Apocynaceae; genus Parsonsia; species Parsonsia alboflavescens. The sequence goes on from JAOXNR010000028.1 coordinate 17,771,500, forward strand.
AAGGAGAAGACACTGATTTTATCTTAAAGTTTAATACACAATTTTAATCCAATAAAAACTAAATTTGCTGCAATCAAGAAGTCAATATAATTATTTTCTGTTCTTGCCAATTGATTTATGTCGCCAGGAGGTGAAATTCTTACATGTATGTAGGGAGACTCAAATCGACTTTGATCCCTATCCCTTTTTTTTTCTTTTTCTTTTCTTTGATCTATTTGGATTAATGTGGAAGTCCTCAACTGCTATCTGTGAAGGTGTTTTGAGTGAACTTAGCCAACAAAGAATTCTAACATTAATATTCAATTAATAGTAAAGTCCGCAGCAGCTATCTAAAGATACACTCTGGATGAATCACATCTCATCTCCATAGTCGACAAAAGATCGCAAGGAGGTAAATTAACCTATGTAAATCCTGACTGACCAACTCAATTCAAATTTGAAACTTTTAATCTTTACGTTCACCACTCCATCTAGGCTATTTGAAGGACAACCCTTATCTTGCTTGGACATTTGGTAGGCACCACCTTCTATTTCATTGATGAGTGTTGATTCTGTGCAGACAAATGAACAAATCGAACATGATAATAAACACAAGTGGACGCAGGTAGCTTGCAATCTTCGTGTCTCTGACCAATGGTCAGCCTTCCTCAATGCTTTTCCACAGTCATTTTCATGAAACTATTTTTTAATTGGGGAAAATTGTGGTGCCAAAAATTGTTGTACCTAAAACTTGTTCAATCCAGATAAAATGATAGCATTATTAAAATAAAAAATGGTGGAGCAGACAAAATATGTGAGGAGTGAGAGAATTATTTATTTATTTATTATTATTATTCATTTTCTATTTAAAATTTTAATAGTAAAAAGTGATCGGTGCTTCAACTCATTTTCTCCTTTGAATCCCTCTTATTTGAGAGAGGAGTTCTTCATCGTTTCCTATATCTTAAAATATAAATTACTGTTAATTATCATTTTAAATATGTTGAGAACTCTTACCATTGAGATTCCTTTGAAAACAATCCAATGGTGGAGCGGTAAGCATGAAAATTAAAGATTTCAAATTCAAACTGCAGGTGGAGTGACTATTTATTTAATTTATATCCATAATTCTCATTTAGAAAAATAAGTAAGAAAGAATAATATAAATAAAGTGGAAGTTTAGATAATTCTACATTCATATTTGTAAAATTATTAATATATATTTTTAAAAAAGACTAACAAATTAAATTTTTTTTTTATAAAAAAAATGCAACAACTTTCTTTCTATCTTTTTCTTTTTCTTTTATTTTAAAAAAACACCTTTCTTAATTTATTTCTCTTACATATTTTCATTTAACATTCAATTTCAGATGGATGGAAAGTATATTTATTTATTTTTATTTTCCCAATTCAATTATAAATAGAAAGCTTTCATGTGCTTTTCAAATTTCTGATCCATGTTGTACGTGAGAACGACATATTTGTTAAAACTCCGTGGCACAGTGATGGCCAACGATAAAAATCAAATATAAAATGGTTGCTTTCCTTTTTCTTGTTAATTTCTTTTTATAGTTTGATTTAACAAGTGATTATTTGTCTAGGAATATGAAAATAATTTTTGTGACTCCGTAGAAAGTTGCCATCAATAATAATACTTTTATCATTCGAAATCGAATGTTTCTATTTTTATTTTAAAATATCTAAAAATGAATATTTCATTTTCTAAATTTATTAAGAAATTGATTTTTATGTTTAAAATGAACTCAATCAATTAATTTTTAAAAATTTATGTAAGGCATGATAAAACATTCAATTATAAACCCAACAAGAGTAATAAAAATCCTTCTACCTTATCATTTTTTTTTAATAATATAAATTGTTTTACAATTATTAATATAAATTTATTATTATGTTTTTTTCTTTCAATATTACTAAAATATAATATTATCTTACATTTAATTGTGAATAAATATTATGGTATTTAATACCTAAGAATAGTGAAATAATGATTAAGGACTTATATTATGATATAGTGGAGGAGTATAAATTATGAAATGGTGATAATATTCAATTATTAACACCCTCCCTATGTTTCGATTCCGAATATACTATTATTACATTTGTATGTCATTTTTTTATTAATCTAATAAAAAAATTTTTAAAAAAATTATTCACAACATTTAATTATTATTTTTTATGCATTTTATATACTAAAGTCTAAGAAAATAAATTAAACTCTAGGATATTAAATCATTTAAAAATAAAATATTAAATCTTTATTAAGGTAACAGTGACACACAAATGTATAGAAGATGGAAGCTGTACGTTTCTTTTCTTTCCCTAATCGGATCATAACTATAAGAAAGCAACTAAAGGTGGTTTGAAAATAGAAAAACCTTGCGTTAGAAAAAGAAATCCTCAATTCATAATAATTTCTTAATGCTCCCTCCATTTCTTTTTAAAAATCATGTATGGTTTGGAAACATAAACCAAAACAATGATTGTTTTAGTAATTAATATTTTCTTAAACTAAAATATTTCTTATAATAAATAATGATCATATGAATTTAATTATAATATTTAATATGATAAAAGAATATGAATAGAAATTTTTCATTAAATACTTATTGAGAAATAAAAATACTCCTTAAAATATGTAAAATAACTTCTATTTTACAATATAATTGATTAGCTAAAACTATTGGTAAAAAATATTGAAAGACAGAAAAAAAAAAAAAAACTAAAAACATTGAGCCACTATGTAAACACATGGTTCCATCCGTAGACTAGTCAATCTTGGATCTCCAATTGCTTTTTGATTTCTCATTAAAAACGGCATCTCGATTGTTCTAATAATATTGTGCCCTCCCTCAATTTTCAAATCATATAATTAAAATTAGAGACCCTTCTTTCTGGGTTCTCTTTCTCTTTCCGTCGAAGCTTTGTTTGGGTCTGCTCTTCTTCAAACCAAGTCAATAATCAAGAACAAGAGCAGAGAGATCCATCCATGGCGGACTACAACAGATCAAGATCTTATTCGTATGCCGATGACAGGATGCAGATGGAAATCTACCAAGGATCATATGGGCCTAGGTCGGTCGTCTCTGCTTATCCGAATGACTTCAGGTCTTACAGCGGTTCGTATTCTTATTCATACGGCGCAGAATCGGCAGCCGGACCACCGCCTCAGCGGCAACTGCCACCACCGCCCGGCCAACTTAAGGACTGGAAGCTGAAGAAAGGGAAAAGCACGAACGGGTCAACTTCGAAGTCGTGGAGTTTTGGTGATCCTGAATTTCAGAGGAAGAAGAGGGTGGCTAGCTATAAAGTCTACTCCGTTGAAGGTAAAGTTAAAGGGTCCTTTAGGAGGAGCTTTAGGTGGCTAAAAGACAAGTATACCCATGTGGTTTATGGCTGGCGGTAAATTTCCCTTTTTTGGGTGGGTTTGGGAGGTGGGAACGGGGAGAGTTAAAAGTTAAAGAAACTGTCTGTTCTTGTTTCTTTCTTATTATGGAAAGTTCTCTTATGTGATATGAAATCAAAGATTTTGTGTACTTCTGCTGTCAAGAAATACATGATTTTCATAGAAGTGGAATTTTACTCTGCAAAATTCTAGTTTTGGGAATCCATTTTTCATTAAAATGATCATTTCTTGCAGGACTTATATATTATATGTATGCATCTTCTCATCCTAACCCTCTTGGTTCCTTTCTCTTGTTCTTCTTTCTTGATTCCTTTTCTCTTGATTTTGTGGTTAATATACGTTTTTTTTCTTTGGAAATTTCCTATCTTTTATTTGGAATTCAGAATTTGGTAAATAATCAAATATCTGAACAATTCTTTTGGTGCATTTATGATATGAGAGAAGATGCTAAGAAACTATGTGTGTGTGTTCATATGATTCTTGCCGTTCCTGAGTTTTCTTACACCAAAAGTTAGACCTTATGAATGGCTTCGGGACAGCTAAATGTACTTTTTTTCTTTTTCCTTAAATTTTATTTATTTATTTTTCGAGTGGATGGTTTGGGGAAAGGGTGAGAGAGGAAGAAAAAAGATTTTAAAATAAAGAGGGATCACGATATATAAATCTCTGGAGCCGGAAAAAGAAAATGTAAGAACAAGGAAGGAAATAGAATTCAGACTTTTAATGAGGTTCTAGAATTAATTTCCAATAAAGTTAATTTAACAAATTATTCTGGCAAATGATCGAGAAGTTCCTTCAAGGACAACCAATTGGATGAAATTTCATCAATACCTTTTTGGATTGAACTCGATTTGTCACGACTTATTTATGTAGATTTGTCTTCTCATGATCCTTCGTTGATTAGGGTCACGACGGGTGATTTCCTCAAATCACAGTCTCAGATGGTAATCACGAGTTTTAGGAATTTCTGTGGATTAGTTAGAATAAAATAATCTGATACTGAAATATTTATTTAGATAATTTTAGGTACCAAATGAAATATGCTACTAGTCCATTATGAAAAAAATGCGGGGTGAATCAATTGTCAATTAAAGAGATCCTTATTTTCTTGCATGATGATTCATGATACCATGTCATGATTGTTCTTATGAAAGAGAAGAAAAAAAAGAGAGATAAAATGAGTATAATAAAGAAAGAAAAATTCACATGTAAGTCAGACTTGATACTATTTGCAATAATAACAATAATAATAATAATAGTGGTAAATTTGATTAGAATGTATACGGACTTCACATATAAATAATTCTTCTTCCTTTTTTATGTAATTAATAGTGAAATCGAGGAATTTAATATTAAAAATATTTTTATTTTAAAAATTAGATATTCAATTCGAAATATATTAGATATAAGAATATGAACCATCAACATCAATCTCAAATGGGAAAGTATTGTTTTTTGGAAAGTAAAGTAAAATAAATTATTATTATTTCATTATCTTGAAATTGAATACGTCATTTTAATTTTACTAAATATATAAGAAAGAATTTAAATTAAAGCAATTTTAATAATAATAACATAAATTTCTATATAAACTTTAAATAATTTGTGAAATTATATATTTAATTTCGAATAACTTAAATAAATACATGACTATAAAATACTACCTGTTTTTAGGTTAAGTTTTAATGTCTTGTTTTAAGTTTTAGAAACCTGAAACTACTTCCATGAATCAAATACGTTGAAACCATTGGTTTTTAACTAAAGTTTGCGATCCTAATTTATAATCTCATAAAAACTTAATTTAGAAAATTTAAGAAGTTAATTTTTAACAATTGAAATTTATTAATGGGCTAATTATCTACCATAACTTTGAATTTATCCCGAATATTTACATATGACTTTTTTTAAAAATTTTTTTCAATTCACCTATAACCTCTATCTCTCAAATTCATCCGTTCATACACTTTTATTAACTTGGACCATCAAGTTAATAACAGCCAAATCCATGTGCCATCCAAGTAATCCTTTTTAGGGGCATTTTTGTCCAAAAAAAAAATTCTAAATAAGAAAGACGATATCGTTTTGTTCTCACCATCATCTGAGAATTAAATTCCAGTAGCCATGGAACTAATATTGAGTAAATGGATATTTTGTTTTGCCCGATTCAAGCCAACCTCTCCTCTAATGTCACCTTGCACAAATCTGAAGTACTTCTCCAAGCTTTTCAACGATCCCAAGCCACCACCAAATACTCTTTTCCACCATCTTTTGGAAATTTCAGCAACTGTTATCAAACCCCTTCTTCTAGTTCCCAAATTCAATCCTCTCGATTTTAGTTCACATGTACCTACCCCGATCCCATCCAATACTCTTTTCCATGAATGTGTGAAGGAGAACTAAATAATATTGAATGATTGTCTTCTTCATCTATGGTTCAAGTTATTTTTGTTCCGTTGCTATCTGTGATGGAGTGTTGTAATAATTAAGGGCTTTAACTTAACTTGAGAAAGGTAGTTGATTTTTAAAAGAACGGTGATAAATCATGTGAACTAATCAAACATCCAACATGTCAAAGCTCATTTATTCTATAATTAGACACCATGCCATTTGATAGTATGCCTTTGATCCTCGGGTTAGCAAAGCTGCAACCAAAAGACTGCCTATGAGCCAACGGTGTCCAAATGTCATGACTGCCTGCCCTATGTTATTTCACCCGTAATACCAATGTTAGTTAAGTTTATTCAGGAAGCGGTGATACATTTTTGCCAATATCTCTAGCATAATCTCCAATAACGTCAAACCTCCCCACACCAAATCTAAACCATTGCTGATAAGATCTGAACAATCACACCAAATCTGAACCATAGCTGAGCAACCTTCAAGAGTATTTGTGCTATGGTAAGGGTTTTGTCACCTAAGAGCACCACCGGCTTTCGGAAGTCTTTCACAATGTGCTTCACATCATTGAGATGATTCCCTTTGAGTGACTTGATGGCAATATCTAGTGAGGATAAGTTAAAGGATTGTGAAAACCCAATTGCTATTGACCAAAGATTTCATCGAAGAGGAGGAAATTACAAAGAATCGAATAGAAAAATTTAGAAATTGAGGTTTGTTTGGATGTATAGTGAAGAATCTAATCAAGTTGCAATGTCTTCACTTTTAGAAATTTTTTTGGATAAAAGTATCCTTCTAAACGGCATGACGGCAAGTGAGTCACACATGCTTATCACTATCGGTGAGTTGACGGTCTTGGTTAATGGAAATGTATGAGTGGGTGAGTTTGAGAGATGGAGATTATGAGTAAGTCAAAAAATAGTAAAAGATTATATGTGAATATTTGAGATAAATTAAGAGTTATGGTGAATAATTAACCTTTAATAATTTCAAAACAATTTTTTGAAAAATACCCACATTTTAAGAATCAAGCCTCCGGGCCGAGTATATGAGTACAACTCAAAAAATTGGGCTGATTCAGTCATAAACATTACTAATAAACCAGAAGAGACCAACAGAAAAGAAAACTTATTAAAAAAAAAAAGAAATGTCCGCGGAAGAAAGAGGTAGGAGGGGAAGGAATTGAATAGAAGAGGATCTCCATGAGAGATCATTCTTTGCAAAGAGGAAAAGCCTAGTAAGAGAGTCCATTACCAAATCGAACCAAAGATTGAAAGAGAGAGGGAGAGAGGAGGAGAAGCAAAGAGGAGAAAAATCACGAGGCAGAGGAAGGATGTGGGAGTCGATCTGCCTAACCGTAGCTGCTACAGCCGGCAACAACATCGGCAAAGTCTTTCAGAAAAAGGGCACCCTCATTCTCCCTCCACTCTCCTTCAAGCTGAAGGTTTTTATTCTATTTGAATTACCATTTCGCCTTTCCATTTTTTGTCTTTTTTGCTTTGCATGTATCTGATATATTTTTATTTGTTTATTTTAAAAATTTGTCTTCTTCTTTTTTTCTTTGGGAATTGGGGTTGCTTTTTTGTGGTTCATTCATAATATTCAGAGACAATTTCTGTATAATAGGAATTGTATTTGTATTTATTAAAAGGCTTGCTGCCGTGGGTATATGAGGTGGCATAGATTTCAAGATATGTTTGTGACATTACAGTTTTGTTAGAATGATAAGATTAAATAAAACTGAAGATGAAATAGCTCAACCTCCGTTGTTGGGACTTGAGATTTTAGTTCTCGTAATGTGGACGAAAGGAATATGGTTTTCGTTCTCTTATTCAAATTTTCAAATCCAAAGTTTAGTTTAAGTATAGCTAATAATAGAATGTGCAAAGATTCATTTTTTCTTGATTATGAATGTCATATAAATTCAAGGGACCAATTTATTGCCAACCAAAGTGGGATTTACTCTATTAAAGTGGCTGTTTTGAGTGTCACTTTGGCTCAGTTATTTTCCATTTCTTTGTTAATAATTTTGTTTACATTTTAGAGTAATGTAGAACATTTGTGCAGTAACACCTAATTGTGAAAAGAATTAATACATGGAATTTAATTGAAACCTCAAAAGTTCCACAAACCACATTTCTAAAAGGGCTCAATAGTGTACTCTACTTTTCTTTGGACTTGAACCAAATTACAAGCAGCATGCAGAGACCGAGGAACAGAAAAACAAATGATTGTTTATTGGTGCTCTATCACATAATTTGCACTTTTTGTTGGATCAGTTCCAGTTCCCTAACCTAGCCAATGTGTATAGTTTCTCAAGGCTGACCATCCTAAGTATAAAAGCAAACATCCGTTTCTTAATACTGTTAAATTTTTGCTGCGAAGATGGAATATGGAGGAATCAATAGGGACTTGTACTGTTTTCCTCTTTTTCTTTCTTTCTTTTCTGTGGGGAGTGGGAGCTCTTTTGCATTGTGGAAATGCATTTTGGATAAACTATATAGAGTTTGGACTATTGAAGCTTGAACTTCAATGCATGGATTAACCTTGAACTATTTAACAAACTAGCCAAATTAAAAAAGCTCACGGTCATAAGATATCCAATTACAGAGCTAATAATGCCAAACATGTTTTAGGCCAATGAATTAGAAAAGATAGTCAACTAAGAGTGCCAAATCCAAACATCTACTCAGATAATATCATTAAATGAAAATTAAAGAGATTCCTGAAATCAATATATTAAAACTGAAAATAAAAAGGAGTATGTCCTTAAAAGTATTGCTTATTACAAACAGGATAATAAAAATATCCTGAAGAGAAGAGACTTGGCTGCATATAGAAAATTAATTGATTTATCATCCATGGATGCTTGAATAAATATTTCTTTTTCTCTTAAAACTTGATGCTAGATGAATTTTAAATGCAACCCTTTGGAACACTATGTTTTGTCATTGATGTTTAAGAAAGAAATTGTATTTAGCAAATACTGCACTTCTAATGTTAGTGCTTTTGTTTTTGCGGGATCATTCCAATCTTTGATAACCGTTGAATTCATCTTTTTGTTTGAGTTTTAGTTGTCATCCCTTCTATTTTAAGTGACGTAGCAATGCATTAGAGGTGGTTCTTTTACAAAGAAAAATACATCATCCATTCTTGAATACCCCTTGCAATTTGGAGTTATTTTTTCTCATTTGTCACTTTATGAACATAAGTTAATATGTGTTATCTTCTTTTCTCATTATACCCTTGCCTTATTTATCCTTACATTATTTTATTTATCATTTATAATATACAATACTGGTGTCAAGGAGTCTTACAAAGTTTTCCAGCTATTTGTCCTCTAAAAGTAGTTGTAATTTTTGTCTTTTTGAGAAGAGAGAAAATTAATAGTATCTAATATTGAGAAAATTTTGTTCAGGGGATTCTAGACTTTGTCTTTTAAAATTACATGAATTTTAAAACTTTATACTTTACCTAAAGGGTTTGATTTTGACAGCTATTTGAGAATGCGGGGAGTAAGACATTTGTTACCTGAAGAACAAACAGATTTATGTTATGAATGATCTACTCTTGCAGGTTTTAAGAGCATATGCTTTCAATAAAGCTTGGGTTATAGGCTTCCTGATGGATATATTAGGAGCTCTCTTGATGTTGCTGGCCCTCTCCCAGGCTCCTGTAAATAATCACCTCCAACATTTTAGTTCCTTCTATTGTGTAAAGGATTAAGTTCAAACAGTAATGTCATGGGTTCCCTATTGGGAAGGGAATATTTAGTAAACAATCAACTTCGTCTTGACTGACTGGGCATATGCATTTTCTTTATGATCATTCTTCCAGGTGTCTGTCATTCAACCAGTTTCAGGCTGTGGACTAGCTATCCTTTCAATCTTTTCCCATTTTTATCTGAAGGAGAGGATGAATGCTATTGACTGGATGGGAATTGTTTTGGCTGGCATTGGCACCATAGGTATTGCATGTTCTCTGAATTTTCATATTTGGCTATGCTTTCAAGGCTAAAATTCTAGTAATTTTGATCATAATTGATGTAGCCATGCCTTCTAAAGAGGAGGGTAATCCTTTTTTTTTTTTTTTTGCCATTATATTTTGAGCAAAGACTTTAATATTTAATCCATTGCAGTGAGAGTTGAGACATGACATCATATTTTTTATTTTCGATACAACAAATTTTCTATAATCCTATGATTTTTTTTGCAGAAACTTTGATGTGAATTTTTATCTGTTTTTACTTCAGATATCTTCTTGAAGTTTCAGTTATTTTACATTGTTGTGCATAAAGGTGTAGGGGCTGGAGGAGAGGAGCAAAAGGCCTCATCCATCTCAATATTTCATTTGCCATGGCTTGCATTTGTGGTTTCAATCTTGTTTGTAGGTATCTTACCCCATGCACCAACTCATAATTGTTTTACTTTTTGATTAACTATCTTGTGCTAGAAAACATGATTGCAGTTCATTGTTCGTAAAAACAAATCTCTCATGTTGTTACAAGGTATATGAATAAATTTGAAATCTCTGATGTTGTTACTCTCCTAAAAAACCAAATCTTCACTAAAAAGTTTCCAAAGCTAACATTTTTCCTTTTTAAGGAAAACAACAATAACCGAATGGAAAATTCCTTATTCTCTTAAGTGTTTCCCATGGTCCCCTAGCTCAAATTGTGAAAGAAAATGCTCTGTGAAGGAAATCCATCATTAACTATACCTGGACAGAGTTGGGTCAGAGGATGTTATAGTTTGTTATGCTTGTTAAGATAGAATATAAACAAGAAAAGATTATGCATACCATCATTGCAATTCATAAGGAATCTGATCATTGCATACTATCCTGGACTGCCTTCTTGTGCTTTGTACCCAAATCTTGAAATCTGTGTTCCCAATACTCTAGTTGGCAAGCTTATGCTTTTAATAAGTCGCATATTCATGAACTATTTGAAACTAATGGTGCCATTAAAGGTGAAAGCATAACGGTTTTGTAACATAAATGAGGAGCAGAGAATACTGGTGCGAACTTTCTTGATGAAAAGATTCAGTGCTGATATACAAAGATTAGGAGAAGATAAGAACTATTGACTGTCTGCTATTCAATGCAAAAATCGGGAACGTAACAGGATGAAGGCAAATGAACTGTTTTCAGAAGTAACTTAAAAGAGAAAAAGGAAAAAGGGTTGGCCTGGGATTAAAGATGAAGAAGTGGGTGATAGGAGAAATTTCCATTTACTCTTAACTATTTCCTTTCAAGGTTCCTTGTGAAGTTAGGAGTCTTATTTCGGTAATATCTTTTAAGAAATGATGATTATAATAGAAGTGTGATTAAATTTACTTCCAGCAATGAGAGGGCATACTGGACAATAGAAATCTTCTATCACTCATAACAACCTCTAATTTCCAGATATACAATGAAGTTTGTCCATGTCTGCCAACTCTCTTTACCACCTGGTTCCTTTAAGTTTGAGTGCTTACAAAGCTATACAGGAAACTATATGGATTATTTAAGCAAAGAGATATTTAATTGGCTTTTTCTCTGTATTCTGCTTTTGAAAAGATAGGACTATGCAAAATGCATTTTTGCTGACATTTTGTGTTTTGCATCCTTAAATTGGAAAGAACTGGATTGGAGTAGGGAGCTGCAAAGTGTCACAAATATGGAACAAATTTTGTTCTTTGAAACTAACATGTTTCAAAAACAAAAGGTTTCTTATAACTTGAAAAAAACATTCTGAAATTGAAAGGGAGAGAACCAATCCGAAAAATCTTTAGCTGTATCATGGTATGTTCCTTGTTTCCATTTGTTCTGGGGCTTGTGTCCTTGACCTTTAGCTGGCTACAGGTCCTTCTTAGTGGATGGCTTCGTGTATACAAACGTCAACGAAGAGAACAAGAATTGGTAATTCTTATTTACTGTCTACTCTTTTCCTTTAGCTATGACCAACCTCCTTATATTGGATGTGTCTGCTGCATTTACCTTTTGCCAAGTCACACTTCTTCACCATGCAGATACAATATGAAGTGGTTGAGGAAATAATATATGGCTTGGGGTCTGGAATTTTATTTGGGTACTGCTCTATCCTGAAATTTCCTATTAATTGTGTCCAATAACATGTATTTACTGCACTCTTTTTGGAATATCCTTTCTTGCTCTTAATATAGGTCACTTAAATACATAATTCCTTTTAGTGCACTGATGATTGGTGGTATGACTTGTACTGTAAATGGTCTCCAGATATGTGTGTTTTGGGTCAGTACTTAGATAATGGAATGGGATAATGTAGAGCTGGAGTGAGAACAACTTGCTCTCAAGCATTTAGAAACTGTGTCCTGGATGTTAAATTACAAGAAAACAAAGAGAGATAGCAAAATTGGAATGAAACTGTTGAAAGCTTAATAGAAAGAATTTACAGAGATGGAGCTAAACCAAGAAGGTGAAAAGAATGTGAAGAAACTCCCTGGAAAGGAGGGAAAAACTCAGCAGCAGCTGAAGAAGTAAAATTCAGTTGACAAGAAACTAATCAGTCTTAACTTAGCATATGTACCGGCTGGGGTAAAAATATCAATACTTATTTATTATTATTATTATATAAAAACCTCTTTGCATCTCCACCCTCGAATCCATGGTCAGTTCTGTACCGCATCTTCAGATGCTGGATGACAGCCATTTGAGGATAGTGGCAATTGCAGAATAATGTGCCCCTCCACATGTCTCATAAACCAGAAGCGGGTCCCTTCTGTCATGATTTCTTCAAATTTTCTTTAAGTTATCTCTCTGAAATAATGCTCTGCCTTGTTATTACTTAAAACCAGTCACCAGCAATCTGTATTCCAAGTATTCTTAACTTCTTCAACAAACTGGAGGGTAAAATTTTGTGGTAGTTTTATTTTGTGGCAGTAAATATCTCTGCCTGCTATTTGACACATCTCTTTTTCAATTTTATAATGTTATTGAGTCTTTAAATTCCACATATATTTATATGAGAGAATTTCTTCCTTCCTGCTACCTCTTATACTATTCCCACTATATGATATCTCACCCTTTTCTTTTGTTCTTTGTTTATTTATTTATTTTCCTTAAATTTCGATGTAGTGTATAAATGAACTAATCAATTATGTTAATCTAAGGATACATGATATGACGAGATTTGGAGTACATATTCAGAATTTCAAAATTTTCTTACAAGGGAGAAGCCCCAATCAGGAATTTCCTACATAGATAGCTTGAGTCTAAGAATGAAATATCTTAAATGCCAAAAGAATAAAGAGGAAATAGTAGGTGATTATCGGGACATCAAAACAGCTTGTCCTCATACCTGTAGAGCTGTTGCTTTAGACTTGGTCACAGCAGTAGAACTTGAGGTGAAGTACATTGTTGAATTTTAGGATTCGTTAGAATAACTCAATCCCTTGTCTTATTAACAAAGAATTACAAGTGTAAAAGGAAATCTAAGATACTAAAACAGTAACTCTACCAAATAGGTAACTACTAATCAATCTATGATTACGTAATCAATTATAATCCTATCTAGAATAATGTAACTAACATGATAGTCAACTCTGTTGAGAATCCCACATCAGTCCGTTATAAGTTCAAATTGTAGTTTATATGGAATGGGCAATGCTCCCCTTGTGAGTTAGCTTTTGGGGTTGAGTTAGGTTTAGATCTATTTTTAACATGGTATCAGAGCCCGGGTTTGTTTGCGTATGTCCAGCCCTGGGCATGAGGTTGAGTGTTGAGAATCCTACATCGATCCTGTAAGGGCAAATTGTAGTTTATATGGAATTGGGCAATCCTCCCCTCATGAGCTAGCTTTTGGGATTCAATTAGGCCTAAGGTCCATTTTTAACACATTCAAATATAATTAAGTTTCCTCTAAAAGAAATCCGATGAAATATTAAATAGGTATCTAAGACTAGAGTGCCAAGGGTTGTGGGGACAGCTTGTGGTGCTTGAGGGCAAGAGAGACTGGCAGAAAAAGAAACATATTCTTGCTGATCCTATATTTCACCAAGTTTATTTATTTATTTACAAATTCTGAGACAAAGTATCAGAAGTATTATCTCACTGAAGTTGATTATTTGGAAACAAACTTCGTATACCTTTCCAACTTTCTGAATTTTGATCAAGTTCCTTCGTTTCACATAAGTAGGGCTGGAAGGTCACTAAACGGGAAATTACTTTGTTAGTAACAAATTATTATTATTGTGTGATTTCTTCATCCGTGATGATTCCTATTAGAAATACTGAAATTGTTGTTTGCAGGATTTCATCTGTAATATCAAAGATGGGATTTGTATTCTTGGAACAAGGTTTCTCCAAGTTACTGGTTCCCATTTGTATTTCAATCAGTGTATGCTGCAGTGCTTGTGGATTTGTTTACCAGGTACTTCATGCAGTTAGGCTTTTTTTGTAGTAGAGGAAGATATTTTCTCTTTGCTTGCTGCATTTCATTTGTGTAAATTGAGGGTAGCCTAACCTTAGTGTTGATTAGGAGTTCCTTTGTTTCTGTAAAAGTTTATTGGGTTTAAGTAAAAGATGTGGACAATTAAGGATTCATTCCCTTATTTATGGTAGGATTTCCTTTAAGATAAGTAATATATATATTTTTTTTTTGTGTGTGTGTTGTAATAGACACAAGGTTTGAAACATGGAAGAGCAATTGTAGTGTCTACATGTGCTGCTGTTGCATCAATTGTGACTGGTGTACTTGCTGGAATGCTTGCTTTGGGTGAAAAGCTGCCTTCTGCACCAACAGCTCGATTTACCCTTTTACTTGGATGGTAATCTGTGGTGCTACTTTTAGCTGTGAAATATTCAGAAAATATATTTGCATAAATCTATATTCTAGTCATACTTTAATTTGAGAATGCAGGCTGTTTATCATTATCTATGTTGGATGTTATCATGTTACTTTGAGTTGCCAGGTGCATGTTCCTTATCTAAGGACAATATTGCTGACACTAAGAAAGTAAATTGCAGGTTGTTTATCATTATTGGTGTAGTTCTATTAGTATCATCCACACGGTTGATGCGAATCCTTCCACACCCACTACGACGTTTTGTACGAGGCAGTGTCGAGAGGAACCTTGGTGTCAGGCATTCCAGCTCAATCCGTGCAAGAGAATCTAGTCCAAGTACTGTTATTCAGGCAACTACGCTGCATCATTTGATACAATCTCCGACTAAAGAGAAACCTTGATTTCATTTCCAGAAAAAATGCTGCAGCCGTCTACAGGTTGTTGTAAATGTTTTTGTGCTTATTTTGATAGAATTTGCTTTTATTCCCTTTGAGGGCTCATTTTCTTGATTTCTTTTAGTTTACAACAGTGATCCATATATGTTAGAGGATAGAGATTATGATTTTCCAATGGGGGAGGCACAACATGATATATCACAGTGGTGGTTTCTTTCGGTGACTTTTCCCATGTCAAAGACTCACATTTCATCTTGAACCCCACCATGTTTTTTTTGTTGTGTCTTGTGTGGGAAGGGCTCTTCGGTTATGTCTGAATAGAATCTTTTCAGGCTTCAATTTTCCAACCTTTGAAAGAAAAGAGTAACAGATTTCAAATTGCACTAATCTAGGTGGAAAAGAAAAGAATCCTGTCATCTATCTAATCAAAATATGGATTAGGGAGAGGGAAAGAGTCTCCCCAGAAGGTGGCCCTCCTGTGTCTGTCTATGCAATCAATTGATGCATGAAATTTTGTGTCTGGTTTGAGATGATGATTCCCAGCCTTTTTGAAGACAGATGACCACTTGATGAGGGCCATTCCGCGTGAAGAATACTTGGAACATTATACAATCATCAATAAAAGGTCCTCCCTACACAAAACTTCTTGCCAAAGAAGAGTCACCTTAAAAGCTCCAAAAGATGAAGACCCTAAACCCAATCTCACATTCCCAAATGTCCCCATCGAATTTTCCATGGAAAACAATCCCGTCTTCTCAGCCATCTTTGTTTTTCTACTCCATTATCAAATTATCAAATTACCTCGTCCTGATTCCGATTCTTACTCGTGATAAGGCTTGATTCTATTTAGAATTCTTTCAATGTAATACCAAAGTTAAACTCGTAATCTTAGGTTCTCCATCCATGGCCATGTACCCAAGTATGAAGCAACAGTACACATGCACTAGAGGTGCAGCAAGGAGTACATGTTGGATGGATCCATATAAATCAAGGAGGCTATACATCCTACATTGCATTTATTGAAGTTCACTGCAGACCAACGCCATGTGTTTTGGCTTCTAATATAAAGGACAAGTGTCCACAGATGAAACAATCAAGCAAGAATAATGGAAATGATAGCACGTCATGCAAGGTTATGCAACTCCAGTTATGAGGAAACCAAGACCTTTTTGAGAAGATGGACAATTCAGTATGTCCTTTTCTCACCTGCAAGATATGGGAGATGATGCAGTGGCAATTGAACGATGGTGGTGGTGATGACCATTTAGTCTGTGTGAATTACAACGTACGACTTCGAATTCTATCATTTTAAATTCTATCGATAATATAGAGTTGACTCGTTGCAAGTATGGATCAAAATGCAGGCCATGCCCACCATGCCCTTTTCTACTAAAGTGATCCCTCGATTTACATTTTACATCCTCTGCATGACCTAGGGACCATGCGCTCTTTTGGGTTAGGTTCAACAATTATAAAGACTTACTTTGCTTTGCTGCTAAAGAAAAGAAACACCTTAAAGTTGAAGAAAAGAATAAAAAGACTTTTGAGGACCAATCCTGTGTTTGTCTCTGTAGTTTTTGCCTTCTCTTTTGGGGTTAAAAGTTAAAACTCTTCACATCATATAATGGAATGGTGACACAATGCTGGTGCAGGATTTGTAGACTTGATTGGAGTTTCTCGTTTTATGATCCTTCCCCATTGCAGCGGGTTAAAATCCCCTCCCTCTCGCCCCC
>JAOXNR010000028.1:17792887-17817965 GCA_028571225.1 Parsonsia alboflavescens
CTCCCAATCTCTCTTTTAAGTTACAAATCAATTCAATATCTTTCACCTTTCGGTGTCACTTGATGCCACAACAGATATGTGACTTTCTCACATTGTATTAACTTAATTCTATGGCTGATATCTGGGGAATGAAGGCTGCTGGAATACCCTTTTCATAATAAAGAAACACAAGCCAATGAATACGAATCCAAATCCTCTCTTACCAATCTGGGATCGATAGACAGGTAAGATTGAAGAATCAAGGATTGACGAAAACCAAAACTTGAACCCACTTCCACATGGAAAATACCAAGGGCTCCCCATAAGACTTTCCTACTAATTGCATCCATTGAATGTGGTGGTTAAGTACTGACAAGTAGGACCATTTTCAAATGAGACATCGTAATACCTTGTTCTTTGAGCAATTACATAAGTGTTCCACTTAGATATGTATATATGCATCACAGAGTGTAAAGCCAATATGACAACAAAATGGTGCCATTGATTGACCATTTAACAAAATCTGGGAGTGGGCTGTGGGAAACAGCAAAGGGTGGATTCTACTCAAAACCATAAAGAATGATTGGAGACACAGTAATGCATTATGTGTGGCCCCGGGGAGTATTGAATCTCAAACAAAAACTCAAACCAAGTTGAATCACAATCAGGAATCTGTCTTTGACTTAGGCCTCTCTCATGAAGGAAGGAAGGAAGGAGGAGGAAATTCATTGTGGATTGCGGTCACTTGGGTAATTGCCCAGTTGCTCTATCTGCCAGCTCTCATGAGGGGCAACATGTTCATGAGATGGATTGTATTGCTGCAAAATACGACATCCAAATCAAAAACAAAACAAAATATATGGTGTCGTTTTGTTGCAATTATATATTAATATAACGTACCAAACTTCCAATTGAAGAAGATTGAAACTAATTGTTAATGGCTTCAGTGATTCTTTCACCTAAAACTGAGAAAATTGTTGGGAAGAAAAAAGAGGACCCGGGGGCTTCCAAGTGTGACTTCAATTGGCATAATGATGAAGCAAGTTCATCTCACCATGGAAGCCAAAACTGTACATCTAAATTAGAAATAACTGAAGCCAATAGACAGTGGTGATATGGTTGGTTGTTAGGGGGCAGGGTGGGGATCTCATGGATGAATTATACTCTGCACAATCATTTATGGCAGAACTTAGACTTGAGCTTTGATTTTTCCACATGATAATCAACCTCCATATTAAATGCCGTGAACTTCATAAAGACACATTAAAGGTTATAAAAAAGAGAGCATGGTTTGCTAAGGTACCTCCATCTTATCCATAAGTTCTTTGGCAGTGGGAGCAGACAGAACTATGTGCCTAGCACTTGGCCTGATGAAACCTTCATCAACACCGTTATCAAATAATGCTAGCAAACGGTTATAGTAGCCATCTACATTGAGCACGCCAACCTGCATCAATTCTTAACCAGTCAGTTCACAACAACAGAACCATTTCTATCATCACATGAGAAGAATTGTAGTAGACAAGTAACTGGTTTTTTGTGGATTCCAAGTTGTGACCATGTTATCATCTCCAGTGTCTCTTCCATAGTTCCATAGCCCCCTAAGACAAAAATATGGTTAACAATTTCCTTTACAACTTCAACTTCTTGTAGCATTATTCTTTCTTCAATACTTACCAGGAAGAGCAATAAAGGCATCAGCCTGCCGAGCCATTTCTGCTTTACGCTCATGCATGTCAGCAACAATTTTTACCTCTCCAACAGATTCACCAGATATCTGTCAAGTTTTCTCATGTTAAAGATAAGCTTCAACATAAAAAGCTTCATATCTACACTGCCAAAAACTTTAAACTGTCTTCCCCTTAAGTGAGGATTGGAATTCCATTGTGACACAAACATTACCACTTGAGATTTTGGTTCAGTATTTTCATTTACAGTGTAATTATAGTGTTCTTATAACAGTAACATGATTCCCCCATAAAGCAAAAAGGGAGAAACAACAACAATAATTACAACTGATACTGAATGTGAGGCAGCTCATTAGCTGTCGAGTGGTTTTGAAAGTTGTAGATTCTGAAATCATTTCAGTTCATTATCTTAAGCAGGAACAAAACAGAAGAAAGTGAAGATTTTACATCACATAATAACCTTTTCACTTAATATATATATTTTTTAATAAAAAAGATAAAGAATCAAATTTTGATTACAATTAGCAATACCTCTATTGGCACAAGGGCTCTTGGGATCACCCTGAAATTTAACAGCAATCAAGAAAGAATTAAATGCATCAGTAAATACAAAAAGTAGATGATACATATGTATAACAAGAAATGCCAAAAGAATTCTTCTTTTTACCCAAGAACATGGCAACCTCCATCATATACTCTCTGGGAAATCAACCCCATCAAACCAATACTCCCGCCTCCATAAACCAAGTCTATCTTCCTACTTACCTGCAAACAACATTCACAAGGTCAAACAACAAGAGCCACGGAGCTTTCCGGAAATAAGTCAAACTAAGGATCCCACACACGAAGAGAAGGGACTGAATTCGGAGAAATACAACCATCTTGGGGAAAAAAAGATGAAATCTTTGACACTTAGAAAAGCTAAAAAGTCATGAGATTAATCTCAGTTCAACAGAAAGAAAACACGCTTACCAGGGAAAGACTAGCACTCATGTCAATACCATTAATGCAATCGAAGGAAACGCATAGAATTCAACTCTTACAAGTCAAATTCCATTAGTTATTGAAAGCGTAGTCCCAAGACACATCATAAACCCAATTCATAAATTCACTTAAAAACGTTCTGCTTTCACACAAAAAGACCAAACCTTTGACAAAAAAGAAAAGAAAAAATCATAACACAATACTGTCAATCATACGAAAGATTTGTCTGACTAGAAGTAGACCAACCAATTCATTTCCCAACTCAACAGCAGCGTCACTGAAAACTTTCCTGTGCCCCGGATTGCTTCCACAGAAGACACAGATTCTATTGAATTTGCTTCTCTTGTTGCTTTCCATTCAGGTTTTTCTTTACACACACCTCTCTCCCTGAGTTCAAGACTTCAATTTCAGAACCACTGTACACGCGTAATAGTTGTATTAGTCCACAATTTTGCTTTTGAACAAGTCTTTGGAGTCTAAAGCGAACCAAATCCAAAAGCAAAGATGAGATATTACAGACAAATGGATACAAAAGACAATCTGGGCATTGCTTAAATAGAGGAACAAAAGTGAAATTGAAGTCAAGAAATCAGTGCATATCTATATGTATGTATATATATATATATATATATATATATTTATTTATACACACACTAACAAACCTATATGACGGCAGAAAAAGCCCACATGCCACTTTCTCTTTTTAATCTGTCGGCTTTAAAGATTTACTTTAAACAAAACTAATAAATACTATTAACACACAAAAAAACAATTTTGCTCTACAAGAAATCTTGAAGAGTCCTCTCATATTGCTTAATTTGCTTCTTCTAGACTTCTTGTTCTTTCCTTATTTTGCCCTCCTGAAACGAACATATTTCTTTCTGCAAATAGAAATTTGAATATCCTCAAAACTTCCTAAAACTGTAACAGGGACTGCACGATTTTGGAGGATAATTCAAGTTCCAGTTACCATATGCCTATATAGTAAGACTCCATTAAAAGAAGCTTCTTAGTTAAAATGAAATATTTTAATTTTGTAAAAAAAATCATTATTTTTAATTATTTGTGTCCAGTGATGAATCACCAGATATTAATTTTTATTAATCTTTTCTATTCTTATGATAAAAAATTTAAGATACAAAATTCATGATATTAACTTTATTTTTAATTTTTTTTGTCTTTTTACAGAAAAAGGTAGTATCTCTATTATATTTAATTATTTGAATACAAGTATAATAAATGCAAATATAGATATAACTTTTTTAAAAAATCATAAAAAATATAATTGTTATTAACTTAAGATTATATTTAAATTATAACTGTCAAAAGCCATTAATAATCAAGTTTATCCATGTCATCATCCTTATCAAAGCATCAATCTTTTTAATTATCTGATAATAAATAGCCATATATAGAATCTATATGGTACCATATAATGATTTTTTTTTCATAGGAGGCCTCTCAAGCTCTGAAAAGTCTCATTCCTATTTTCTAACCTTTTCGACTTATAAATGTTTTCTATCTTGGGGCTGGATCAATGACCATTTCACATGAAATATATATATATATATATATTTTAAAAAAGAAGGTGTCAAAAAAGAGTTGAATGTAAAGTTTTTCACATGTTAAATAATTAGTCAAAATTGAATAAATTAATATAATGAGTTTGCAAATTAATTGATATCTAGAATAGGAAGTTAGTAGGGATAATTAGAGAAAAGGGTGTCTTACAAGTTAGAATATATTATAATAGTAATAATATATAGTAATGTTAAATTTTTAATTTACCTTTAGAATAAAATATTTAATTTCTTGAAGGATGAGTATAAATGACTAAACATTCATATTTGTCATATAAGAACATATCCATATATCAAATTTCTATATAAATATAATATATATTATATAAAACTCCTAAATCATTGATTATATATATATATATATATAAAAGACTTATAGTTTATGCGTTCATCACTCCAATTAATAGATAGGATGAGACTGAAGGATCACCTTGAAATATGGGAGTTCATTACCTCGAAAGAAAATGAATTGGATATATATACGGAAAAAATTTTTTGTTACCCACGTTAGATGTTTGTAGTAGGAAGCATAAATTAAGCGGACACATATAGTTTGTTGGATAGTCTTTGCTCTAGAGTTTTGAGGATATCACCCATGATGTGATTTATTTATTTATTTTACTTTAATACAATATATAGATTCCTTCCTAAAAAAGGAAATCTAGATTCCAATTTTCAGGGAAAATAAGAATGCTGATTTGCGTTGCCCTTCATCTTTTTCAAAATAAATATTATGATCATTTTTTAAATTTAGATTTCTTTTCAAAAAGTAACATAATCTTCCATTATCGACTAAAATTCTCACTTTAATTCGTCTTCTAGTAAAAATTCTAGTTTTTTTTTTTGGTTCACTTAATTAATAATATTATTTATGAAAAAAAAATTATATGACATTCAATTTGAAAAGGAAAACAAAAATATAATATATTAGCATCATTGTAGATATTGGGTTTTTTTTTTTTTTTAAATGATAGTGGTTCCACTTTTGTGAAACAAAAATATGGTATTTGATTAATTTAATTTGTTAAACAAACACGAAGATAAAAATTACCATAAATAAATGAAACATATAATAAATATACATATATGCGTGTGTGAGATATTTTGAACTCTTGAGCTATATTTAAATTCTCACTTTTTCATTATTGGGATTAAAGTAACTTTAATATATGGAATTATATAATCTCGAATGTAAAGAGAACATTAAAATATGGATATGATTTGTCTTCGCATAGATGATTACATTAAGAACACTTTTCGAAAAGAACAAAAAATAACTTTTTCTTTTTCATAATATTCTTTATTTATTTAATATATTCCTTAATTATTTTGGAACAAAACTCACATCGTGAAAATCTACAAGTGTTTATTATCCTAATTTCTAAGTAAGATATAGATATAGATATAGATATATATAATTAATTTCCATCTCAAAATGTTTGATTCTTCTCTTCAAGTTTACATAGTTTGGTATCTAATTTAAAATTGATTAAATTGACATTTTCTTTGTTTAATGTTTTAGGGATCTGTGTTTTTGGCGGGGTGGGGGTAGGGGTAGGGGTACATATGTCATAGCAACTTTTCAGGTATAGTTTTGAAATAGTGGAAATATTCCAATTTGGATAAAACCAATAATGACATGAAGAATAAGAACCAGGAAATGCATACTTTCTTGGTTCAATATCCAACCTTTTCCACCGCAATTCATATATGCTCGGTGGCTGGAATCGGATGGGATGGGAATTCCATTAATTTTATTCTCAAATATTTATCACCTTTATTTCCTTTTTTTTTTTCTTTTCCAAAAATAATCATTTCATGAAATTAATGAATTCTTCCTTAATCCTTACTTATAAGTCATTTATTGTCATTTTCTAATCTTTTATTATAGGTCGTTTTCTACGATATTTACTCAATTTTCTCAATATGTCCCTACTCTCTCTCTCTACGAAGCATTTTTTCTCCTCTCCAAAAACCTCTCTTCTATCTCTTAAATAACTTCATAAATAAGCACATTTGATTTGAGGGAAAAAAAACCACTTTCCCCTTAACATTGACAAAATTATTACAAACGACCCATAATTAGAAATAGAGGGAATTAGAGTGGATTGATAGGATAAATTTAACTAAATTTTGTATTTTTAATAAAATTTTGTTAATAATTAATATAATATGAAAATATTTAAATGAATTATAACATTCAATTTTCAATGAATATTGTTAGGTTCGAATTGGGACCAAATACAATCATCCCACTCATTTTTTATTACAATAAGCTTGCTCACAAGGCA
The DNA here is from genome assembly GCA_028571225.1 of Parsonsia alboflavescens. Classification (NCBI taxonomy): domain Eukaryota; kingdom Viridiplantae; phylum Streptophyta; class Magnoliopsida; order Gentianales; family Apocynaceae; genus Parsonsia; species Parsonsia alboflavescens. Next base: position 17,799,410 of record JAOXNR010000028.1, read on the forward strand.
TTGACTTTGAGTCTATTTTTTTTTTGGGAATAGTATGGGCATTGACTTTGTGAAGAACGCATCTGACTGATGCCATGATATTTTTGCCCACCCGCCCCGGCAGCCTTTGGTATAGTCTATTAACCAAATCATTACGAATGGCTTCCGGTGGGATTCAATTGATTCATCTGGGGAGGCCCCAGTATGATTCGAACTGTGATCCTCGTATGGAGGAAGTTATTGGTTCACTTGCGCTGATAATAAGCAATCGGATTTCTTTTCTCATGTGCAATTTGGAGTGGAAAATCAAATGCAAGCTTTTCAATGTACCGTTCTTGATGCCTACGGTATTTGCAAATAGAAGTCAACACTCTCAGTCTCAGAAATGTGGTGGGGAAAAGCCCATTTGTGTATCAGAACCAAAAACTGTAAAAATGGTGCTTTCCGATCTGGAAAAATTTAGGCTCATTAAGTTGGAATCAGAAAATATAGTGTCTGTTATTTCCGAGTCTTTAGAAACTACTAGAGTTTTCAAAGCTGAATTCATTACTCTGGATAGTGCTAAAGATGTTTTAGATTTCATTCACTCACTTTTAGGGATTCTGAAGGATATATTGTGCAGGGACTCTGCTGAAAAACAAATTGAATCCCTCGAAGAAAGGCTAAGATTTTTGACGAATTTCATTTGTTTTGTATACAGACTTGGTTCGACAAGACATTTTCTCTCTTTTGCAGAAGCTCAATACGGTTTGTTTACTTTACTCCTGGTTGGTGGACAAGAACAGTAAGGAAAAAGTGTGCACAGTAAAAACTGGGATTTCATTTTTGGTACAAAAGATCAATCCTTTACAAACAGATATTATAGAGATTTACATTAAAACTTTGGATTTTGCAAGTTATAGATCAAAACGTAGCTCTGTGATGGATGAATATGCTCCAGGATTTTATGATTCCTTTCTTGGCATTCTGAAGGAGCATTCCTGCAACAATACTAGTTTCATGGTAGCTGAGGACAAGGAAATCCAGATGTCCCTCAAGGAGTTGACCTTTTTGAGATGCAGTATCCTGGATTCTTCATTGCTTGAATCTACAGCGGAACTGAAAGATTTTACATGATGGGCGATACGGGTTCATACATTTTCAGTTGGGTTGACTGCAAAAGGAAACTAGAGAGATCCAATAGGTGGTTTAATGAACGGGTGCAGAGTTATATTGAGGATCTCAAGCAAGAGTCTTTTCGATATATCATTCCGAAGTCATGGCATTTTGACTTCCCCAGGACTAATGAAATTGGATTTGTCAATTTTCTTGTGAAAGATCTGAAGGAGAGGCTATGCTGCGAGGAAATATCACATAATGTTTTGAAGGCTGAATTTGAAACTATATTCAAGGAATTAGTATCATTAAGAGAAGATATCAATCCCATTCTTGAGTTCCGCAACAAGAGTGAGGAATTGAGAGTACTCTTCACACATTACAAAGATGTCATGTATGATGCTGATTATGTTGTTGATACTTGTCTCGATGGATCAAATTCTCTCTGGTGTCGAAAGATGGAACTGTTCATTCTCACAGAGAAGATTAAAAATGTCCAAGAAGAGGTTAAAGTCGCTAAGGAGAGAATGAGCAATGAAGCTGGAGGCGGCCATGACATTATGCAGAGTCACGATCAAATACCCCAACAAATAAAAGCCCCAATTAATGATGCAGTGTGTTAGATAATTATATTGGCTATTATTTTGGTATTTGTATTTTTATTAGACTGACTAAAAATTCGGTTTTTGAATTGATTAATACTTATTGAGGGGTTAAGTTGGATTAAGTCTCTTAAAAATAAATATTTCTTGATTAATTGGTTAATACTTGTTAAGTGGTTAAGGTTAGATTAAGTCTCTTAAAGATAAATATTTCTTAGCAGATAATTCTGTAGTTGTATTTATCTATTTTGGATATTCTCATATTTAATATTATGATTATCTTATTGAAGAATATCTTGTATATCTTTCTACATTGCTATCTTTGAGTGATAGAGTTTGATGATGATCAAACCATGTGCTGAAAGCCTTGCTGAAATTCATTATAAATATTCGGGAGAATATTTATGATAGATAACTCGGGAGGAGTACATCTACTTCACTATTGCCGACTGTCACAAGTGCGTCACAGGAGTGTTACAACAGTTCTTGTGGAACAGTTCCAAAACTCAGGGGGAGTTCGGCTTTGGGAGAAGTTTTGTCATCTTCGGAGGGATTCTAGAAGATGCTGCAATATAAACAAGAGGGATTCTTGTTGTGAGTTGGTAAGATAAAACTTAGAATAGGGTAGTGGTAGACCAGAGGGATTCTATTGTTCTGTGCTACACTCTTGTAATGTTCTTATCTTAATGAATTTTGTAGCTTGGCTTTGCTTTGAGGACGTAACTTAAGATTGGATTTATTCTAATGTGGTGAACCTCGTTAAATCTTGGTGTTCATTTATTTACGCTACTCAGCTTTTTAATTACAACTTAATTGATTAATTGCTAGCCAAAGATTCTTTCATAGTGGTTGATGAAGATACTAATGAGCTTGTGGGTTTTGAAGATGAGTCCAAGAAGATAATAGAAGAACTTATTGGAGGCTCAAAACAACTGAAAATTCCGTCACTTGTTGGCATGCCAGGAATAGGTAAAACAATTCTTGCTAATTACTTGTACAATGATCCTTCAGTTACCTTATTCTTTCATGCTCGTGCCTGGTGTAATGTGTCTCAAGTATATAAACAAGAAACATTGTTTTCTAGCATTTTACAACAAATTGTGGAGCAAATGGAATACTCTAAATTGGATGCTGCAGAAAAGCTTTATAGAAGTTTGAGAGGGAGGAGATACCTTGTCGTCATTGATGACATATGGGCTATTGAGCCATGGAATGATATGTAGGCATCTTTCCCTGATGATAATAATAGGAGTAGAATCGTATTCATTACTCAGCAGAGAGCTGTTGCTTTGCAAGCCAATAGCATTCCTTATGCTCTTTGGTTGCTCTCATATGAAGAGATCTGGAAATTGTTACAAGTCAAGGTTTTCAAGTTGGGAAAAGAATTGCTGGGAATTGCAAAGGCTTGCCTCTTTCTGTGCTTTTGGTTGTTGGAATTCTCAAAAAGACACAAAGAGATGAAGATAGTGTTAGGAAACTATCCTCTGTGCAACCTTCTTCAAAACCTACAATAAATCACTCACAGCAAGACAAAGAAAGGAGTATGACAATAGATTTGTTTTCGAAGTTCACCCAACCAGAGCTACATCTCCGTGCAGAGGCACTCTGCAAATTTTCACTAGATAGAAGAGTTTAGGTACAAGAATGATTTTCTCTCAAGATCAGAGTACAAGGAGTGAGAATCCTCACAGGAAAAACAAACCAGGATTTTCTTTTCCTTTCTCACTCTACACTTTTCCCACCTCTCACTCTATCTGTCACAACCAAAGCAAAAATATCTCTCACTTGTTATTTTTTTTCCTTCTCTTCTTGTTTTGAATTCCTTCCGTCTCGGAATCTCTTGGTCTGTCTCGAAATCTCTCGAGTCTCGAATTCCGTTTCTCAAATCTCGAATTCCGTTTCTCGATTTTCGAATTCCATTTGCAGTATATTTGGCTTCACTCGCCAATAATCTCCCACTTGAAGATAAATATGCCTGATGCACCAAGCAACTTTGCAATAGTCGTTTTTACTTGTGCCTCTGCAATACTCCTCATCAATTAACATAGAGTAACACCAATGGTGGTAGTATAGAAAACATGTTTTTCTCTGTCTACTACCTTGGTCAACATGTCAGTAGGGTTTTTTGAGCCATCAATCTTTTGTAACTTCAACTCATTATCCTTCAAAGCTGACCTGATGAAGTGATATGTCTGGTCCTTGAGTGATACGCTGCGTTCTTAGCTAAGTGCAATGCACTTTGACTATCACTCCATAATGTACTGATTGGTTGCTTTCGATGTACCTCCTTCATGTACTCTTGTAACCACATGCTTTCCTTGGAGGCTTTTGTGATCACCACATACTCTGCTTCTGTCGTTGAAAGAGCCGCCACTTTCTGTAGTTGAGATATCCAACTCACTGCTGTACCTACAACTGTAAAGACATATCCCGTGATATTTTTGCCACTGTCTCGATCACTCGAGTGATCTGCATCCACAAAGCCTTCCAATTCTAGGGATGTGTTACTATAACAGAGAGAGTAATTTGGTGTATCTGCTAGATACCTCAATATCAATTTTATTGCTACAATGCTTTTTGCCTAGGTTTTGCAAGTATTGACTCACTACTCCCACTGCATATGCACTGTCTGGTCTCGTGCTCACCATGGCATACATCAAACTTCCCACTGCTAATGGGTATGGAACTGCTGCCATCTCATCTTTCAAAGTTTGAGTGCTCCGACACGTGTCCTTGGAAAGTTTGAAGTGACTCGCTAGAGGACTCACAACCGGTTTTGCCTTGTCCATGTTGAATCTCTTCAATACCTTGTGCTCATAGTCTGCTTGTTTTTCCTGTCTCTGATGATTTTCATGCCTAGGATATTCTTGGCCTCTCCTAAGTCTTTCATAGCAAATTGTGATGCTAGCATCTTCTTCACTTTAGCAATTCTCTTCATATTTGAATTAGTCACCAGCATGTTATCCACATACAAAGAGAGATATACAATATCACCATCGCTATACTTGCGAAGATAAACGCAACGATTAGACTCACAGTGTGCAAATCTCCTTGTTCTTCCATGAAACCATCAAACTTCAAGTACCATTGTCGCGGAGCTTGTTTCAAGCCATACAAGTTTTTCTACAAGTGACATACAATGAGCTCCTTACATTTGACCTCAAAGCCTTTAGGTTGTGCCATGTATAGTTCTTCATCTAAGTCACCATGTAAAAATGTCTTTTTTACATCTAATTGCTTGAAATGAAGGTCCTCCATTGCTACAATGCTTAGCAAAACTCTTATTGATGTCATCTTCACTACTGGTGAAAAAACTTTCAGAGTAGTCAATCCCATCCTTTTGAGAAAAACCTTTGACTACAAGTCTAGCCTTATGTTTGATACTCCCATCAGCTTCATTCTTAATCCTATACACCCATTTGTTTAATAAGGCCCTTTTTCCTGCTGGCAACTTGGTCAGGTCCCAGATCTTGTTTTGAAGTAACGAGCTCATCTCGTCTTTCATGGCACGCTCCTACTGTAAGTGAGATGTATTTTTCTTTACCTCATCATAGGTCTCCGGTTCTCCCGAATTTGTCTACAGAACATAGTTCAGAACAATATTTGATGATATATCAAATATTTCTTTTTGCTTTCTCACATGTGTGGACCTCCTTTAAACAGGTTCTTCATGGTTGTTGGTCTGCTCTGAATCATTATGTTCCTCTTGAACTGGCTCCTCATTGATAATAGGTTCATCTTGGACCTCTTCTTCAGATGCACTCTGATTTACTGGAGTCCTCTTCACGGGGACTGTATCTAACTCAACATATTTTGATTCTTTGGCTTCTCCATGCTCTGCCTGACGATCCTTGTACATCTTTTCTTCATGGAATACCACATTCCGACTACGAATGACTTTGTTATTCTAGTAATCCCAAAGTTTGCCACCATACTCATCGCCACCATATCCGATAAAGAATCACTTTTGGGACGCAACATTTAGCTTCTTCCTGTCCTCCTTATCAATCAAAGCATATGCAATGCAACCAAAGACATTAAGACAAGAATAATTGACCCTTTTTCCAAAAAATATCTCTTGTGGTATTTCTCCATGCAACGCACTAGTTGGGCTTTTGTTGATAAGTTAAACAGCTGTATCAACTGCAGCAGCCCACAAGTGTAGTGGAAGATCTGCATGTAGTCTCATGCATCTCGCACGTTCTAGAATGATCCTGTTCATCCTCTCAGCAACACCATTCTCCTGAGGAGTTCTAGGAACAATCTTCAACCCATGTATGCCTTGCTGACACAAGTATTCTGCAAATTCCTTGCTTGTGTATTCACCACCATTGTCTGACTTCAAACATTTAACTTGACAGCCTGTTTCCTTTTCTACCATGGTCTTCCACATTTTGAACACCCCAAAAACTTCTGATTTTTCTTTGAGAGCATAAACCCAAGTCTTCCTTGTTGCATCATCAATGAATGTAACAAAATATCTCTTACCACCATAAGAGAGCTCCTGAGCTGGTCCCCATACATCAGTGTGAACCAACTCTAGCTTTTGACTTTTATTTTGTCGACTATTCAACTGAAAACTGACTGCCTTTTGTTTTCCATAGATGCAGCTCTCACAAAAATCTACATCAACCTTTTGCAATCTTGGAAGTAGCTTTCATGAGTGTAACTGCTTTACACCCTTTTCACCAAGTTGTCCCAACCGATGATGCCAAAGAGTAGATAGATTTCCTGTAGCTACTGTAATTGCAACCATATCACTGATATTGTCTCCCTAGAGAAGGTAAAGTGTATCTGTATGCTTTCCCTTTGCTACTACTCTTGTTCCTGAGATTATCTTCCACTCTCCACGCCCAAAGGTCATTACCAGACCTTCTTGGTCAAGATTACTTGTTGAGATGAGGTTTTTCTTTAGTTCTGGAATGTGTCTGGTTTCAAGTAAGGCTAGGCATCCTCCACTTGAGACATTCACAATCATAGTCCCTTTTTCGACAATCGGACATGTGTGTTCGTTTCCCATGACCACTTGTCCAAAATCTCCACTGACATAATCAGCAAATTGTTCTCTCTGCGAGGTGCGGTGGAAAGAAGCACCGAAGTCGATAAACCACTTGTCTGACGTCGAGTCAAACCCTGTAGATAAACACAAGTTTTCTTGCAGAGGTTCATCACTGACCACATTTGCTCCTTGATTCTCATCTTGCAGCTTCTTCTTGTAGGCTTCACATTGAAACCTTTTGTGTTTGATTTTGTGGCAATACCAACATTTATCTTTTGCACCCGACCTCTTTCCTCTTGACTGTGATCTTCCAAGCCTGCTGAATTTCCCTTTGCTCTTGCTTGGTCCATGGTTCTCCTTAGCCAATGCTATAGAAGATGTGGATGTTGAAGAATCATCTCCACCTGAGGCTTTCCTTCGCTTCTCTTCATCTATGATGCGACTCACAACATCATCCAGAGTCAGGTCATCCTTCGCGGTGCTTGAAATACCCTGCACTGCAGTGTTGTAGCTTTCTGGAAGGGAACACAAAAATAGCAAAGCCTGAAGCTTTTTATCCAACTTTATGCCTGCGGATTTCAACTGATCCGTGACCTATGTAAAGTCGTTAATATGCTCTGCTCCCTATCAGATAGCTTCATATTAACCAATTTCTTCAACAAGTAGACCTCATTTGATGTAGATGGCTTCTCATAAACATTCGAGAGAGTATCCATAGCTTCCTTTGCAGTCTTTGCTTTGGCTATGTGGTAGCCCATCTTCTTCATTAATCCTAAACGAATCGCACCCAGTGCCTTTCGATCAATTACTTTCCATTCAGATTCTACTTTCGGGTCCTCTTCTGCCATCTCAGGTTTCCAGCCGTCAAGTGGTAGATAGAGATCTTTCTGATAAAGATAGTCCTCGATTTGAAGTTTCCACCATCCGAAATCCTACCCATCGAACCTGTCGATACTGATTTTATCATCTGCCTTACTGTTTGATTTCAATTGAGCTTAGCCGAAAACCCTCGATGTTCTCGATTAGCCAACCCTAGGCTCTGATACCAGTTGTTAGGAAACTATCCTCTATGCAACCTCCTTCAGAACCTGCAATAAATCACTCATAGCAAGACAAACAAAGAAGGAGTATGACAGTAGATTTGTTTTCAAAGTTCACCAAACTAGGGCAACGTCTCCGTGCAGGGGCACTCTGTAAATTTTCACTAGATAAAAGAGTTTGGGTATAAGAATGATCTTCTCTCAAGATCAGAGTACAAGGAGTGAGAATCCTTACTGGAAAAACAAACCAGGATTTTCTTCTCCTTTCTCACTCTACACTTTTCCTGCCTCTCACTCGATCTGTCACAGCCAAAGCAAAAATATCTCTCACTTGTTATTTCTTTTGCTTCTCTTCTTGTCTCGGAATCTCTTAGTCTGTCTCGAATTCTTTTTCTCGAATCTCGAATTCCGTTTCTCGAGTCTAGAATTCAGTTTCTCGTGTCTCAAATTCCGTTTGCAGTATATTTGGCTTCACCCGCCAACAGATAGTTGGACCGATATGGCAAAAAAATTAAGGCCATATGAGATAAAAAATCCTCCAAGGCAACACCACAACGTATTGGATGCTAGCTATAGTAACTTTCCAGATTACTTGAAACCATGCTTCCTTTATTTTGGAGCATTTTCTGAGGATGAAAAAATTCCGATACGGAAGTTGGTGAAGTAATGGACAGCAGAGGGATTTGTGCAACCAACAGAAGGCCATAAACTGGAGATTCAAGCTGAGAATTACCTGAATGATCTTATTGACAGAAACCTAGTATACATTTGGAAAAGAAGTTCCAGAGGTGAAGTGAAAACATGCTGTGATCATGACTTACTATATGACTTTTGCTTAGATAGATCAAAGTCAGAAACTTTCCTATTGAGAGAAAAGAGGCATGGTATATCTTTCTATGAAGATGATAAATACCGTCTATCCATTAATTCTAGATTGATACCAGAAGTTAGCATGGCAAAGTTCCATCACGAATCCGCACTATTTTATTATCTGATTCTGAAATTCCAATGATCTTCAGAAGCTGTAAGTCAGATATATCTTATTCCATTCATAAGTCCTACTTTCATAATTTTCAGCTCAAATTTAGACTTCTTAGAGTGTTAGATTTGAGTTCCATCGATGTTACAGAAGAAACTGACTCTTGTGGTTTGATCCCTCTCGTTGGGCTGGTTTTCTTAAGGTATATGGCAGTTTTTGCTAACAGGAAAGAAATCCCAAGAGACATTGGAAACCTCTAGAACTTGGAAACTTTCTTCTAAGTGGACCAATTGGTGAAGTTGTATTGCCAAAGACCATTTGGAGTATGGTGAGCTTGAGGCATGTCAGCATAACTCATAGGGTCGGTGGTTTTTTCCATCCACCATGCATCAATCAAGAATTTCCCCAGCTTTGTCATTTGACAAGCCTTTCAAACCCACTTGTGCGTTATGGAAAAGAGGTTGAAGAGTTAATGAGAAAGCTACCCAATCTTAAGAAACTGAGATGAATCTTTTCTGCTTCGTGGGATGATTCCAGGAAATGCAATCGATTTCCTGTGCTAGACTTTCTCAATCAACTTCAGTCACTCAAGATATCTTTCTCAGGTAAGGTGTTGAGCCCTTGTAAATTTGGTTTCCCTTCAAACCTGAAAAAGTCAACTCTCTCAATGTTTCGCCTTCCATGGGATGAAATCTCTATCATTGGGAGACTACTGAATCTCGAGGTTCTGAAATTACTATCCAGAGCATTTGAAGGTGAACAACGGGATATGAAAGAAGGAGAATTCCAAAAACTGAAGTTCTTGAAACTGGATACTGTAGACGTTGCACTTTGGAATGCCTTAAATGAAATCCTGCCAGTTCTTGAGCAACTTGTTCTGCATGGATGTAAGAATTTTGAAGAGATCCCTTCTAGTTTTTCTGAAATTTCTACTTTGAGAAAGATTGAAATCAAATGGTGCAAACCTTCTGCCATGGATTCTGTCAGGCAGATTCAGGAAGAACTATATGATATGGGAAATGAACAGCTCAATGTCAACATATCTCACCCTGTTCAAGATTTCAGCACTAACACCATCCAGAGATCTTGATTTGCTTTAGTCTCTCAACATTTTGCAGCAGAAATGTGAAAGCAATTGATGGAGATATATATTTTGGTACATTCGAAAATTTTTATACACAAAGAGAAGTTGTATTAGTTACATGTGCCTCATAGGCGTATAAAGGAAACCGCACAAGACCCCATGACTTGGGGCAAGTGATTTGCGTCCAGAAGAGGTTATAAGTTCGACACCCCTAATGAAGAGGACTTGGGTCGAATTCGAATTTGTTTCGTCAGTTTGATGGGATTCCAGATCCTCCATTCAAAAGAAAAGTGCACAAGCTAATCTAGTTTTATAGCTTATCTTCTTGAACATAGGTTGTCTAGCCCAAAACCTAATTATGGACCTTATATTTACTTCCTTTTAAAATGAATATCTCATTTAGACAAATGGAAAAGGAAAAATATCTGTATTTTGCTGAATATCCATGGCAGGCAAAGAAAGAAAAACTTAACGGCCAATGTTTTATTGAACTAGAAAAAACTTTGGTTCTGAGCCGTAGCTTGGAGCCTTCTCGTCCTCAATTCGAGCAATCTGTTTCGGAATATCAAAAAAAGAAAAGAAAAATTAATCTTTTTTGTATTTTTGATTAATCTTCAGGGAACAACCGAAAGAAGAAAAAAAAAACTTTATTACACACAAAAATACATTTAATCGTAGAATGTGCAGAGGAAGAAATAGAATTTGAGAGAGAAGACTAGGCAGAGAGAAAGGGAGAAAGAAAAATATTTTTCTCTGTCCTCCCTCCCCGGCCCTCCTCAGCCATGGGAAGGAAATTCCCTGTTGGTGAGACTAATGCAGTAAACCATCCATTTATATCAATATCATTGTTCATTGCTTGTATTGCTGCAACAATTGCCATAGTTTCATCTCTATGTGGCTCTCTTTCAAGAAAAAAATCAGAACCCTCAAATGAAATTAAAAAAAACAAATATGCTGCTAATTCCGAAAATAACAATTCAATGGACATGGGGAAAGGTTCAGAGGATGCAATTGGGATTGCCCAGCCACAGAATGAAGATGAATTAGGCCAACAGCCATTGCCGCCGCCGCCGGGAAGGAAGCATTTGTCAGGTACAGTTTCTTTCCATGTCAGGAATGATTCGGTATCTTCTTCTTCCCAGCAATCAAAATTACCTACGAGCAGGAGCATGAGGGTGTTTGGGAATGGGATGGCTTCGAGGCAGGCATCGAAGAGGGGGGACAATCATCATCATCATGAGAAAAAGAAAGACAAGAAATTGAAACATGAAGATTCTATCTGGAAGAAAACTATTATTCTTGGGGAGAAATGTAAAGTTCCAGATGGGGATGAAGATACCATTCTATATGATGAAAACGGAAACAGAATTTCAACATATCATCCAAAGGCTGCATCAAAACCATTGTCGAGACAGAGTTCCATCAGTGACCCAGATTCAATTCCCAGATAAGAAATCCAGATCTTCCTCCAGAGGAAAACAGAAAAAGAATAGGTGAAAGAAATTTTGAACTTTAAAGAAAAAAGAGGACAAATCTTGATAAAGAAAAAAAGGGTAAATGATTGATTTTCGGCCCACTCTTTAAGCTTCATGTTTCTTGAACACAATTACAAACTTCTGGGGAGGAATTTGCTGAATCTTCTCTCACAGAGTGCAGAACAATTGATATTGAGAAAAATCCTATCTTGATTAAAGAAAAAAATTTGTCTGATTTTCAAAGGTTCATGTAGTTGTTGCAGAAGAACCAGAGGATGGTCTCCTCACTGGATTTCTTAGGACCCTTTTTTTTCTTTTGTTTGAATGATCTCTAGAATTTTGGATTTTATTCAGATAAATTTTCTGCTATATTCAATTGAAGTTAAAAGAAAAGATTCAATCAGGGAGAAAATTAAGAACAAAAACAGGTGTGTTTTAGTTTCGTGAGAGACTTGTACCTATGATGTAGAGAAGAAATGACTTCAAATGCATTTTGATATTTGATCTTCTATTAAAGTACATTTTGGGATTAAACTTAAACTAATAAATAACTCAGGAATGTCATCAAAATAAATTTATTTATTTTTGAGAAAGAAGAACACTTTGTTATTAAACAAAATAACAATAAAGATGGATATGTAATATGGAATTACCACAAAAATTTCAATTCAGGGACTCTAAACAAAATCATACTCTAAACAATAAACCTAGAAGCAATGGAGAGAATAATAAATGAGCATTAACCATATAAAAGTGATTGTCATTAGTATGTTATTGGCAATGGAAAGCAATTGAATTTTCTTCCTTTAATTTTTCTTATTTACAAATGATCCGTGATATGGACTTAAGTAAACACTTCAATTAACCCATTCGAAAATTTGGATATCCTCACCATATTTTTTCTCACAGAGCTCTCAAAATGAGCTTGGTCCTTGAGACTCGGCCTGCAATTTCAATTCTTTTTAAGGTGATTAATGTTTACTTTTAATCTATTTCTTTCATTATTAATTTTTAATTTTTTTAAAATATAATTTTTATATTGTTATTTAGTTCTTTAGTTTGGATTTATAAGTTTATTTTTACTTTTTATGTAAATAGGGTTTTTCTTGTTTGGAAAACTTCTTTTTTTAATTTTAATTTACCATGATATTCTTGTACTTTTTATAGTTATGAATATATTATATCATGTAAGTGTCTTTTATTAAAACTTAAATTTAGAAAAAAAAAAGAAAAAGAAAAAGAAAAGGGAGCAAAATTGTTGAAAGGGCTGCTTCAACCAGTTTTGCCCTTGGCCCTCACAGGTTGAATTGGGCTAAGTTTTTAGTAATCCCCCACCCCCCCTTCCCTTTTTTTTTTTTATTAGCTTCTTTTGTCTGGCTGCTTATTACTTCTTTAACAATTCTATGTTAGTTTCTCTTATGACTGAAATATTGTATAACTCTCACTTCTATTCTTATGGTCAATGAGCAAATCCAAGTGAAGCTATATTCATGCAATGTGTTCATTCCCATGATAGTTTTTCTATATCACTTCAGTTACTATAAATCATGATTATGATTATGTTGGTTTTGATTAGAGTTGGAGGGAACATTTAATCTATTCATGATCATTATCCTTAATAATCCTCTTGAACTTCCTAATTAATGTCTAGTTAGAATCAAAACTCAATACTCTTCTTACTTAATATAATCAAAGCATTCAACTCGATTCACCTTATATTATATTTATAGTTATAGTTATGATGTATATATTTTTTTAATATCTCTATCTACTTGTGCATCTGAGGTTGATTTTGAATTAGTCTCACTTTTAACGGGATATCAAATGTTTTAAGAAATAAATAGAATAGTTTTAACACCTATATAGTCCAGTCAATATGGATTTTATTTAGACTTAACTTTTACAAGAAAGGTTTAGTGGAGATGAGAATCTTCTCTAAAAAAGAAAAAGTTAGTTTTATCCTTGATATAAATATATATATATATATATTATTTTACTATATCAAATTTGTTTTTGTTTTATTAATTAATTATATTTATTTTGCATATACAAGTCGAGCATCAAAAGAAAAGGGAAATGACTTCTGTGATAGTGGTAAAGTTGCAAGATGAAACATGACGCTGCTAGAGGAACCTTGAGAGCAATGACTTAACAATGTATATCCGTGGAGCATCCATGAGGAGCATTGCTGTATTTCGTAGTTTTTTGAGTGTTTCTTTTGAGTTATCTTAGATTTCATCATTATTTTTAGAATTTGTGATAGGATTTGCGAGGAAAAAATCAATCAAAATATTTCAATCTTATTTCTAATCAATTTTGTGAGGGAAATTCCGTAAGAAATAGTTATGGCCGATTTTCCGACAATTAAAATTCTCCATTAAAAATCTGTCAAAAATACTTACTGAAAGATATTTTTATTAGAAATTGTTTTGAACGATTCTTTGTTGCAAATTTCTCATAAATATATAACAGTTTATTTTAGGTCAGAAATTCTTCCTAAATCCTCTAGGAAATTTAGACAGTTGATATTCGTCAAAATTTCTCAAAAATCCATCAAAAAGTTCATAAAAGGTGGCCTAATCAAGATGCAAATTTCATTCTTCTCCTACTACTACAGTGGTTCAAGAAAAACATTTTTCTGACTGGATATTCACATCAAATTGTAGGTTTATTGCTATTGTTGTTTGTATAATTGGGACGACGACATTTAATTGATGCATATGATCTCTATTTTTTTCACCCATCCTCCCTATGCCCTAACCTTCTAAGGATTAGTAATGATTCCCCACTTATCCTTGTTGTGTCTCTTATTCGAGACCTTTCTAAGCTAGCAAAACTTGATATTTATTATCTCTATTTATGTACTTTTGTTATACCTATGTGTACTTTGAAAGACAATTAACTTAACCATTGACTGTTAAAAACTTAATCATAGCACTCTATAAGGTGTGCTGTAAAATTATGTTATTAACAAGACTTTATTATTTTTTCCATGTAATAGTAAATAAGATATCTAAAGGTCCAATCCCAATCCTAGTGGCAAGAATTGGCCGCTAGGATTGGGCCTTAGATAACCCATGACTGTCTGAGTTTATTTATTTACTTTGATTTTATGTATGGAGATATATGTGAATCAAACAAATAAATGTGCAAAGTGAGACCTAATTTAAATATCAAGGAATCTTCCATATAAAATATTAAGTTGAAAATTGGTAAAATTTATGAAAATTATAGCCAAGTTCTCCACTAGAATAAAATCTAAGAATATATTTTATATCTTTTGTTATTGGCTATGGACACATAGGAATAATATTGGATATAAATAGAGATATTTTAAGATCTTATAAACGTAGAGATGTTATAAGTGGAATAATAGATTAGTTTCCAAGAATGGATGTACCTAAGGTTACTAATATTCAAATGATTCTATTTGCTGTTTAATGGGTGTAACTTAACAAATATGATGGGTCGAGAATAGATGTACCTAAGATCATAAACATTAGGAGCTAAATTTGATTGGGCCATACAAAGTAGTTGCATTGACAATGGTTGTCACTTATAAAAGATTTAGTATGCCAAGAATGGAATTACCTGAGGTATATTAGATATTTTATAAGAATTCAATCACCCACTAAAATCCTTCCCAATGAGGATTTCGTTTTTCATTTGGAAGTTTGAAATTTGTAAAATCAGTGGGAGGACCTATTTTTTTTCAAGATAAAAAACAAGTTGGATTCATTTAAAATGATTAACTAATTAATTTATCTCACTTATTTCTAAAGTTTTTTTTTTTTTTTTTGAAATGGCAACATTTAACCCATTAACTAGCCTTCTTGAGAAGAATGAGCTTGTCAGACATAACTTTAGTGATTGGCTTCGAAATTTGAGAATTGTCTTAACTTCTGAAAAGATTAACTATGTAATAGATGCTCCTTTGCCTATCAGTTTATCTGAAGAGTCAACTGAAAAGGAAAGAATCACTTATCAGAAGTGGAAAGATGATGATATTAAGGCCAAGTGTTACATGCTTGCCTCTATGAATAATGATTTGCAAAGGCAACATGAACACATGAGAACTGTTGTGGACATGTTTGTACACTTACAAGAGTAGTATGGTAAGAAGTCCAAGGAATGCTAGGTATGAAGTATCTAAGCAATTATTTAGATCAAGCTTGGCTCTAGGGGGTGATGTCTCAAGTCATGTCCTTAAGATGATTAATATGATTGAACATCTAGAGGGATTAGATTTCAAGATAGATGACAACCCCAAGTCAAACTTAATCCTCCCATCATTGCCTGATTCATATTATCAGTTCATTGTTAGTTGCTACATTTACTTCTAGATCGTCCAAGAAGAAGAAGAAAGGTAACAAACAAAATAAGCCTTAGTTTAACTCAAAAGGAGGAGTGATCAAGAAGAAGAAGACTAACTTCAAAGCAAGGGAAAAGTGTTTCCATTGAGAAGAAAAAGGACATTGGAAGAGGAACTGTGCCAAGTACCTCGAGTCCATAAAGGGAAAGGAAAAGAATAATGAATTTATGTCCATTACTTGTTTCCTTATCAAAAGGACTAAAAAATTCCCATCCTCTACTTGGATCCTTGATTCTAGTACCTCTTCTCCTATTTGTGCATTGGTGCAGGGTCTAGTAGAAAGTAGAGTTCTTGGAAAGAATGAGGTGATTGTAAAGATTGGAAATGAAGTAATTGTTGTTGCATGTGCTATGGGATCTACTTCATTAGTTTTGTCTAGTTGATTTATTTTAAAGTTGAACAATGTTTTAGTTTTGTCACAAGCATTTACAAATATTATTTCCATTCCAGTATTGCCTGTTGAAGGATATGAATTTTCATTCATAGATAATATTTGTCATATTCATTTTGATAATAGATGCATTGCTTTGGCATACTAGAACAATGGTTTTTATTATTTATCCAATGATAAAATTGAAAACAAGAATGAGAAATTGAATGTAATTTCTAACTCTAACCTTAATTTAAAACAACTTTGGCATCTCAGACTAGGTTAGATTGCAGAAGAAAGAATCAATAAGTTGGAAAATATAGGTTTATTGAAACTCATAGATTATGAATCTCATCCAATTTTGTCTTCAAGGAAATATGACAAGGGTACCTTTTCTTGGAAAAGGACTGAGGGCTGAAGAAGTTTTAGAAATCATACATAGCGATGTATGTGTTCCATTTCCTATAATGACAAGAGGTGGTTTTAACTACTTTTTTACTTTTACTTATGATTATTCACAGTATGGTTATGTGTAACTTATGGTACATAAAAATGAGTCCTTTGACAAGTTCAAGGAATTCAAGGTTGAAGCAGAAAACCAACTTGGTAAAGGTATTAAAATACTTCGATCTGATCGTGGCGGAGAATACTTAAACATCGAGTTTAGAGATTTTCATAAAGAAAATAATATTATTTCTCAGTTAACACCTCTTGGTACACCACAATTAAATGGAGTATCTGAAAAGAGGAATCGAACATATGTGGATATGTTTCGATAAATGATGAGCCATATAGACCTCCCCAATTCATTTTGGGGTTATGCACTTCTTACTTCTTGTTATCTACTAAAATAGAATACCTTCTAAATCCGTTACCTCTACTCCATTTGAATTATGGAAAGGAAGGAAACTAAGTCTTAATCACGCTAAGATTTGGGGTGCCCAGCACACATCAAAAAGTTGAAAACGGATAAATTAGAAAGGAGATCTATCAAGGGTCATTTTGTTGGATATCCAAGTGATACCATAGGATATCAGTTTTATCTTCCTGATGAACAAATTGTTGTTGTCAATAGAGATACAATATTTCTTGAAAGAGAACTTGTTCAAGAAAGTGGTATTGGGAAAAAGATATAATTTAGTGAAATACCTGAACAAAGACAAAATGATCAAGTGCACGAACATATTGATGTGCCTATGCAAGAGCCAATACCTATTAATGATGTCTTTATGCAAGAGCCTCGAAGATCTAGTAGAATATCGCATCCTACATAGAGATTTGGATATCTTCATGAGAACATTCATGAGTTGTTTGTTCATGGAGATGTTGATCATATTGATGATCCTACTACTTATGAAGAAGCTATCTCAGATATAGATTCTTCTAAGTGGCTTGAAGCTATGAAGTCGAAAATGGATTCCATATACACAAACCAAGTTTGAGATCTTGTAGACCCTCCAAAAGGTATTGTACCTATTGGGAATAAATGAGTATACAAGAAAAAAAAATTGATTCCGATGGGAAGGTGAAGACCTTCAAAGCAAGACTAGTGGCGAAAGGTTATCGTCAAAGACCAGAAGTTGACTATGACTAAACTTTTTCACCATTAGCAATGCTTAAATCCAATAGGAATTTATTAGCTATAGCAGTGCACTATGATTATGATGTATTCAAATCATTTGGCTTCATTAGAAATAAGGACGAACCATGTGTGTACAAAGAGGTTAGTGGAAGCAATATCACTTTCCTAGTTTTATAAGTAGATGACATCTTGTTAATGGGAAATAACAGAGAAATGCTAAAGTCAATGAAAAAAATGGTTACCTAATACTTTCTCCATAAAGGATTCGGGAGGATCATCCTATATCTTAGGATTTCATATCTACAGAGATTAAACAAAAAGTATAATAGGATGGTCAAAAACTATACTTAGACAAGATATTAAAGAAGTTCAATATGCATGAATCTAAGAGAGAACTTTTACCTGCACGACATGGAATTCTTCTGTCTAAGAGGATGTCTCCTAAGACACCTGAAGAGATAGAAAAGATGTCTAATGTTCCATATGCTTTTCCAAATTGAAGTCTTATCAAGTGCTTTTGATGCTTCATCAGTTGAAGCTTTGGCTAAGGCAGCTGATTGGTATGCACTAAATCCCATCTCAGCCTCATTTCTCTCCTGTTCCTCCCCGGGACTGCCTTTTCCCGTCGTTTCGAGAACCCAGATCCCCAACACCTAGTCCAGTAGATTTATCCTCTACTTCAAGAGCATCATAGTCAAATTTCTCTTTTTCCCTTAGTGATTTCTTTTTCTTGGGCTTCTTAAATTTAACTATTTCTTCTTCAGTAAAATAGTCAGATGCCATTTTCCCAGGGGCTCTAAGTGTTAGAAATCGTGCAACGGAAACAAAAATTATACATTACGAAAAAACGATCATATCAGACTCATCTTATTTGTAATTGTTTTCTATATCTAAAGGTTCAGATATATAAATACCTTTTTGAAATGTAGATCTACTATCTTAAACAGCTCCCCAATTGTTGAGCCTCTAGATCATCCAC
>JAOXNR010000028.1:17818065-17828119 GCA_028571225.1 Parsonsia alboflavescens
ACCACCAACCCATACTCATGTCATGGGGACGTGTCCACGCAGTAGCAACAGTGATATTAGTTCTCTCTTCTTTGATAGTACCTTCAGAGAACAATCACCGAATGGTCCTATTCTACATATACAAAATGTGCTAATACATAGTCCGGGAGCACTATCCAATGACTGAAGGTAAGTCACCTTACTTAAAGGAAACTAATGTGTTATAACCTTTGTTCAATGGAACGCACAATTCCATTAACCTGCCAAGAACTAATTCCTTATGATTTAAACGTCAAGTGATCCATAAATTACTATGCTGAATGTCCCAACACACAGATCACCTATTTAAATCAATTTGGACCTTATTGCATGTTATGCTAATATGTATAAACTTACTTATTAAGATTATAGTCTTTTACACTTTTTCTCCGAAAATGATAGCCTTTTTGGACATAAATCCCAATAGGATTCCCCTGAGGTTGTTTGCCGGGTAACCTGGCTACCTCCTGTATCGGTTTTCCAACAATGGTAGTGGGTGCGAGTTGAAGTTCTGGTGCGAAATGTGTCTTGGGTTCCAGATATGGGCTTCTTGGAAGGTATCTAGAATCATTTTTGAAATTCTGTTGTTTGTTACCTGGACATTGGTATTGCCCATGTCTCATCTTTTTATTTGCCTTGCTGTCACAATTTGACTTTGGTTGTTCACCCATTACGGCTTGCAGAATTGTTCTCTTCGGAATCCTCCACTCAAATCCATGTCCCTACACGCTAGAGGAGGTATTTGCTTGTTTTTGGTCTGTTTGCAATGAGCTTTTCAGAATGCCTCCCAAGTTTTAGGGCTTGATAGAATGCTTCTACATATATTAGTTCCAAGCAACCTTTCACTTTCAATGCTTCTCAATTAAACCTGGTCCAAATTTCACTTTTCCTCTTTCTTTTGCCTAATATTCAAGAGGTGAGACTAGGGCAGTGAGTACTAGCTACTCCCAGCAAAGTTGCTGAGAAATGCATCTCCTAATTGGTTGAAAAGAGAGATAGATGCAGATGGCAAGGCCATGTACCACTCAAGGGCTCTTCTAGAAGTGTAATGGAGAAGGCTCTGCATAGTAATACTTTATCTGAATCATAGAATGCCAATGTCCTGTTGAAAATAGAAAGGTGTTAAACCGGATCTGTGTTCCCATTGCATTTATCCATGGAGAGTAATCGGAAGTCCATTGGGATCTTTCCGTGTCTTAGCTTCAAAACTAAAAGGCTTGAGTTCCATATCTATGTTGCAGTAATGGGTCTAAACTCTGGCATTTCAGCTTCAACACCATCTACTTTTGCTCCAACAAATTTACCCTAGCCTAGAACTCAACTGGGATCCTTTGTGTGATGGTATGTTCTACGTGTTGTTTCCACTGTGGGGTGTTTAATTGAGGGGTTAGGATTTTGGGGATTTCTTGCACATCCGAATCGTTTCTTTTGAATTGCACTTCCTCCAAATCTAGTTCTTTGCCTGTATTCTAGTTAGATGATCCAACCATTTCATTACTCTAGTTAGGCAAATAATTGTTCTGTTGCAAGAACAGCTAGAAAACCTCAAAGTGATCAATTGCTAATTTCATCTTGTGTACATCAGAAACTGTTCTCAGTTGCTGTCTAAGTTCCTAACTCCCTTTAGCATATTAGCTGCTAATCTGTTGTTGAAAGTGTTTATTTCGATCTAGGACTTTTATGGGTTTGAGAACTATTTGGATGTATATGGCCTGTTACAGTCACCAATAAGTGCTTGGAGAGGGTCAGTGATGCCTTAGCCCTCATCTATGGGTGGTATAGCTTCTGTCTATGGTATTTGATCCATAACATGCACAGCTTTAGTGTTGATCTTAGAATCATTAGCATTTTCAGGAGCAACAGCACCTTAGAGGTGGTAGTTAATCCAAATCAGGAGCAACATCACCTTAGAGGTGGTAGTTAATCCAAATCAGGTCTACACGTTTATGTAGTGTTCTGGAAAGTGATGTTTATATTAATCATGCCAAAGACACGGTGGGCACCAAATGATGTTGTTAGTAACTTGATGTTCAGGGTACCTACACAGAGGGGATTATCAAAGAGTGGCGAGTGGTTCCACGATGCTACTCTGATACTTAAGTTAGTGAACGAAATGAGAGTAAAGCGAAGATAATGATGCGGATAGTAATGTCATGTACCTATGGTAGTTAGATATTAATTTCTTATATAGAGAGGGGACTATGCGGGTTAGTTCTTGGAGTTTCGATGTGGGATTGGCGATGAATAGCACCGGACTGATGAACAATGCCAGTATTTCCTGTTCGATCAAGGTGTCTTTAAGCTCAAGTTTCTCTCTAGTTACTTAGGCTTCTTATTCATGTGATATATCAAATTCAAGCTCTCATTAGGTAGATTAATCTCAATGTTTAATTTGCCACTAAATACCAATTTGTCATGGTAGAAAGTGTGGTCAAAGTAATAACCTGATGTATTTTATACAATAGATTGTAAAAAGGCTGTTATGATCTTTCCCCTTCAGAAAACTTTTGTTTGACAAGTTAGACAAGAAAGTAAACATATTCCATAGGTAAAATTTTTGTCTATTTCACTGATGGATAATGTGTCTACCTATTTATTAGCTAATTATGGTTGTTTTTTGAATAGATATGTTTTTTGAAATGAAACTTTGTAATGTTGCATTTCAAGAAGCTCTTTTGAAATCTTAGGTTGTTATTCTCTCTCTCTCTATATATATATATGTAAAAGCCTGCATTTCAAGAAGATCTGCTGAAATCTTAGGTTGTTATTTTATTAATATATAATAAATGTTTATATAAATAGGAAGAGAAATTAAAAAAATTTCGAATTTAAGACGAGTGGAATTTAATTACTCTAAATTACAGGGAGAAGAGTGCAATTTTACCTTTCTTTCGTGGTGTCCGAACCCGGACCGATGTTTGTCCTTGATTTACGGGCCACCTCAGGTTTCTATAATTTTTTTTTTTTTTTCCTGTGGAAAACGGCGACCATCTTACGTTGTTGTACTACCATGTGTGCAATACGAATTTGGTCCATTTGTTTCGTCGCCGCCGGCAATTCAACCTGCGCACCCCGCGTCGTTCCCCAACCAATCCAAGCCACCAGACCCCACAAAGTCAAGAAGTGCTATCATACCGGTGGAAATACCCTTCCGTCATATCAAAGAACCAACCGCTCAAAGCTGCTTTTGAAAATTCAAAGTTTATATATTCTCAGGAAAAAAGGCGTTAGACAACCCCAATTGCATCTTCCAAGAAAATAGGCGGATTCTATAAAACTGAAGAAATTCTTGAGATAAACAACCAAAGAAGAATATTTTGTTGTGAAAGAAAATCCCTCCGACCTCTGCGTGTAGATTCTTCTTTTGGATCTAAAAGCTTCTGTTACATCCCTTCTTCAATTGGGGTATTATTCTTTTGAAACGGATCTATCTGGGCATTTTATTCTGGATATTATTTGACTTTGAAATTCTAGTGGGTTTCTGGGTCTTTGGTTTTTTTTTCCAATATAAGAATAGTTCAACCAAAGGTTGGATTTTTGTATTGGAACAGTTTGGGTTTCCATGTGGGAGTGATGAATTTTGATATTGATCTATAGTTTATAATTTAACTGAGAGGATTTTGTTGCTGGTGCTCTGAATCATTTTGTGTGTTTGATGTATCTTGTTAGTATTACTAAAGATTTGGTTGGGCTTGTGAACATACCGTCTTTTATTCCGGGTGTTCCCAGGCCATTGGCATTGCCGATTGAGCAGAAAGTATTCTCGTTTTGTATCCCAAGAGATAGATGGGATAAGGAGTTTTACAAATTGCAGGGTGGATAATTTGTTCTATTTTTATCGAGTTTAGGATAATTGATTTTTTTTTTCACCTTCTTTAATCACAATACCGAGTGTTTGAGGATTAGGAGTTAGGATGGACTCTTCCCAGGGGTCTACTTTGTCCAGGAATGTGGCAGGGTTTGTGGAGGGGTCTCCTGCCTGTGAACAAGTTTACTATGTTGATTATTTACCTGTCTATGTTAAAGAATTGATTGCTGGAGGAGCTGCTGGGGCATTTGCCAAGACTGCCGTTGCTCCGTTGGAACGGACAAAAATACTTTTGCAGGTAATTCTTTTTTTCTTTCAGCCTAGGTCTCAAGTAGTGTGCCACTTAGATTTTTCATCCTCCGATGTTAGTTAATTTAGATAATATGTATTGAAATATCCATGAATGAAGACAGAGGGAATAGGTAATCCAATCTGTGTTATCATTGTGGTGTATTTTGTTCTCTGAACTTGTGTTTTTCCATTCTATTATCTATGACTTTTAGTTCTTTGTTTTCAAAGTTGGCATAGGGTAATACTTATGGATTTTCAAGGAATTAGTTTGCGGTCATTATACATCTCATTGTTTGTCTTTCTGAGTGTGAGTGCAAATGTGAAGCAAGGAGTCAAACTAAGATGATTCCTAATTAAATATCTTACTTGTAGCTATAGAGTTAAAACCGCACATCATTCTGAGCTGTGTCCCTCAGATAGTGAAACATCTTGCAAAATTTAATTGGAAATGTGCCCGGGTCATCTGAATAATCACTAACTGATTTGTAACCCATAATTTGTTTTGTAGAAAGTGAATCAATTAATTGACATGATCTTCTGATAAGTTAAGAATTGTTGCTTGGCCTGTATTTCTGCTTTTTGGCAACTTGCTTTGGTACATCAGACCTTAATCTCTCCCTCTGGACCATTTTCCACTTTCTGAATTTCTGCAGACAAGAACAGAAGGATTTCAATCCCTTGGTGTTTATCACTCTCTAAAGAAGCTACTGAAGCATGAAGGAGTCTTGGGCTTTTACAAGTAAGTTTAAGATCTGTCTTGTCTTCTCTTGGACCATCCAATTGTCATTTAATGAGTTGCATCTTGTCTTTCAGAGGAAATGGAGCTAGTGTCCTTCGTATTGTTCCATATGCTGCACTACATTTCATGACGTATGAGCACTATCGAGCTTGGATTTTAGATAACTGCTGTGCCTTCGGAACAGGGCCTGTCGTGGATCTCTTGGCTGGATCTGCAGCTGGAGGAACAGCAGTTTTGTGTACTTATCCACTGGATTTGGCTCGTACTAAACTTGCGTATCAGGTATCCAATTGCCATAAGCATCTCATGATTTTCCAGTCATTTCCTGAGAAGTTATACCGCACCTTATTTTATGCTACTGGAGATTGATTGCTCTCCCCTCTTTTTCTCTCTCAGGGTACTTGGTTTAGTAGGACTAAAAGTCTTGAAGAGTTGAAATGTTTGGTTTGCATATTTAGGAGAAGACTATGCAAGATATAGCAAAGTATATTTTGAGATAATGGGTTGTTAGTAGGAGTTCTGACTTGTAGCATTTGCTGTTGTCGCTTTCTCTAGAACTTTGGTCCTGTAAACTTTTAACTTTTCCTAGCATTGGTAGTTTTCTTTTTATCTGTCATCTCAGTTTCTGATACTTCTACTCTGAATTTTCCTGTTCTTTTTCTCTTCCTTTATAACAGGTTGTGGATACCAGCAGAAGCTTGCCAAATGGCATGGTAAATTTTCACTCACGGCCTTCATATACTGGTATAAGAAATGTGATTGAGAGTGTCTATAAAGAAGGAGGAGCTCGTGCTCTTTATCGGGGAATAGGTATATATGCATGCAGCTTAACTTATGTTTCATTTATCAACAAACCAAAATTGATTTTTATCATAAGCTATCAAATATGCCTTTTTACAACTGAAAACATGATAATGTTGATGACATTTTACACAGCTCAATACTTGAGTTCTACTTTAACTGGCTCCATTTATCTCGAATGACACTTGGATTAGTAGATGAAACATTTCTTCGTGCCCTTTCTAAATGCATACACTTAAATTTATTATGTCACACAACACCTGTGCAGGTCCAACATTCATTGGTATACTTCCTTATGCTGGACTAAAGTTCTATGTCTATGAGGAACTCAAAAGACATGTTCCAGAAGAGCAGCAAAAATCCATCTTGATGCGGTTATCTTGTGGAGCCCTAGCTGGTTTATTTGGACAGACTTTCACATATCCCTTAGATGTTGTTAGAAGGCAGATGCAGGTATTTCTTTGCTGCACTTGGCATATTTCTCTATTTGAATTTGCATATATGATAGTGCCCCATGTTGATCTTTCTTTTCTATCATTCAATTTTGTTTTCTTGTAAAGAATTTATTGGATTAGGAGTAATAATGCTCTTGGTTTCTGAAGTTTATTTTGTTTTTTTCTTCTAGAACCTTCTGGTTTGGATTCACTCACTGTTCCTGAAGAATATAATTAGTACCTTCAATTATTGAAGACCGATACTAACATTAGAAAATGGGATGTCTACTTTTCATGCTGTTGAATAGATTGGCTGTAATTAGTACCTTCAATTATTGAAGACCGATACTAACATTAGAAAATGGGCTGTCTACTTTTCATGCTGTTGAATAGATTCATTGGCCAAGAAGCTAGTTGGTTCCCTTCTGTTTTTTTGTCTCTGGCCTCTTGCATTGGAGACAGTTTCCTATTTTTTATTCTTTCTGTAGGGGAGAAGCCTTCAAGGGATTGGTATTAGCATTAGGGTTGGTATTGCCATCAGAAACAAACTCTTTCAGAACTTGGTACTATTTTGACTGCTCTAGCCTCAATATATATCTGAATATTTCCATAAGAACAAGCTCTTTTTGCATTTATCTTCAAAAGTTACCAAATACAACGCTATTTAAATTCTTGTAGGTTTTCTTCCAATATTAAAATGTCAGTACTCTCCGTATAAATAGATTCCTTTCTTTTCTTTTCTTATCTTTTGTTTAACTTCTTTTCATATTGAGAGATGAATTCATTCTATAATACAATTGAAGCACATTAGTTCTGATATTTTGCTATTTCCATTGAATTATACCTTGGTAGTCCCAAGAACTTTGTTCTTCTGTTTTCTCTTAGGTTCTGTTGATTGGAATCTAGACTCATCAGTGCTTTGGCCTTCTCAACCTCTGTTAGAATTTTTTTCCCCATTCACTTTTCTATCTTTTTTCTTTTTGAATGCATTGTGTTTTGAAAATGTGAGAAATAAGTCATAACATTTGCTCCGTTTGCCATTCTTTACCATTGCAGATTTCTTATATTGTGAGATAAGATCATTTGCTTTCTCCATCCCTCGATACCAGCTTTTTTATTCTAAATGCATTGGCTCGCGCTTGATTGCTTGTAGAGTACAAACAAGATCCTTTCTGTCCCTTGTACCTTCTTGCATAATCCATTGAACTGGTTGAAGAATTGTTCAAGTGGAATTTCTTCTCTAATCTAAGAAAATACTGATGAGCAGCTGAACTAGGTGTTTGTTGAATATTGTTGAATGAGAACAATGATTGATCATTTATTAACATAGATTTTTAGATAATTGTGGATTTGATCTTTGAGTATTGTACTCCACCTCTACATTCTAGATGGCAATTATGGTTGGAAATTGTCTGTGATTCTTTATATGAGTTATTTTGCAACTAGTCTACTTGCTTTGTTTGACCTTCTGTTCCACAGATGGTCAATTATTTCATGAAGCAACCAAGGGCTT
Source organism: Parsonsia alboflavescens (assembly GCA_028571225.1). Classification (NCBI taxonomy): domain Eukaryota; kingdom Viridiplantae; phylum Streptophyta; class Magnoliopsida; order Gentianales; family Apocynaceae; genus Parsonsia; species Parsonsia alboflavescens. Next base: position 17,825,670 of record JAOXNR010000028.1, read on the forward strand.
GGAAGACCTCTTGTGTATAACATGGGGATGTCAAATTATTTTGTTTCTAAATAATGATTATGGGAAAAGTTCAGTTTTAAACTAATGTTGCATTTTTTCAGGTTGAACATCAGCGGCCCTCACTGCAAGCAAGTGGTGCATACAGGGGCACGTGGGAGGGACTTACTGCCATTGCTCACAAGCAAGGTTGGAAACAGTTATTTGCTGGCCTTAGCATCAATTATATGAAGGTAGTAATAACTTCGGTGATTCAGACTCAACTGATTGAGAAATTGCCTTCATTCTGAACCTTTGTGTTATGTTATGTACTATCTTTATCATTTGTGTCAGCTTAATGAATCCTCATCTGTTTATCATGGCCAACTGTATGAAGAAAAGAATACTTCAACTATGAAATAAAACCCTGCCCTTCTGAGCCTAATGGTAACATATCTAGTTCTTTAAAGCAGATACGAGTGAGATTACCAATCCTAGTCCCAGAAAGCTCCTCTTTTTGAGAGAGAGAGGCCTCCTTAGTTATTCCTGAAGACCCTTTTCTCCCAGATTCTCCACGTCTTACCCTGCAGCTGAGCAGGTTGTCGAACGAGTTTCGACTGATTGAGAACGTAACCCTGAGGTTCACTTGATACTAGAATGATTAACGTGCCGCTGATGGTTTCTTTCTTTGTTTCAGATTGTTCCCTCGGTTGCTATTGGTTTTACTGCATATGATATGATGAAGACCTGGCTGCGTATACCTCCTCGGCAGAAAACAAAGTCAATATCAACAGCGTGAATCCATAAGATGAATCACTTGTATACCAATATATTATCAGACTTTGGCAATCTGTGTAGCTCAGGACAAATTAGCTCTGGAATTTTACTTGATAACATAATATTCAACTCTGTTAGTCAAGTCCTATACCGATATATTATCAGACTTTGGCAATGTGTAGCTCAGGACAAATTAGCTCTGGAATTTTACTTGATAACTGTTAAAATATGGGTTTGGGTCTAACTCAAACTCAAAAACTAGCTCAAGGTGGGAGGATAGCCCAAGATCTTATATACTACAATAAGCTCTTACACAAACCCGATGTGGGATTCTCAACACTCCCCCTCACGCTCAGGGCCTCTCCATCTGGAGCGTGGAATTCAACATGGGGGCCAACATTGACAAACAAACACGGGCAAATAAATACGAGCTTTTTATTGGAATTTAACATGGGGGCCTAACATCGGCAAACAAACATGAGTTTTTTATGGCTCTAATATCATGTTAAAATATGGATTTGGGCCTAATTCAACCCCAAAAGCTAGCTCAAGGGGGGAGGATTGTTCAAGACCTTATATACTACAATAGGTCCTTAAACAAACCCGATGTGGGATTCTCAACAATAACATAATATTCAACTTTGCTTTGTTAGTCAAGTCCTGCTCTTTAATTTATCTTGAATTGCTTCTTCAAAATCCTCTTTCTTCCTTTGTTTTCTCTTTCCTGCTATCTCCTCTCCTTTATTTGATTAATTAGTTTAAAAGTTAAGATAGGCAATTAATTGAAATGAAAAATATTAAAAGAAAATTTAACTTAAGAAAGATGAAATACATACTTCAGTTATACTTTTAATTTTGAATTTTATAAACAACATTTTCTTCCTTCCAATAATTGGCTTTATACCAAACCGAAGATTTCCTGGATGGTAATAAAACCCCGGGTTTTTCTTCTGAAACCCCGAGACTTCCTTTGATCGACCCCAAGCAATTCCAAAGTTCGACAAAATTGAGTTTCCATCACACAGTTACCGAATCAATCATAACTTTAGCCCAACAACCAAACGTCAAACTGACCAATTAATATGTGGTAAAACATGTACGCTAAACATTTTAAAACTTGAATTTAAAACGCTGAAGAAGCTAAGGTAAGCTACAAGAAAGAAATATCACATATAGTAGATAAAGACAGGCAGAGCCAAGTTCAATGTTGAAGAAAATAGAAAGCATAGCAAAGAAACATCACAATTCAAGTCTCATCTAAAAATCCTCTACTAAAATATCTCACGGCAGGAACATGGGCAATAACTCTCAGAAACCTAAATGAAGTAGTACTGAGGAAGGTAAAATAAGAAAGAGACAAAATTATACTGCCCAGGCTTCCATGAGCATAACAAACTAAAAGTTAAGGCTGATTTACAGCCTGTCCTCAAATTCTGAAAGTGGAGTAGGTTGCTCCTTCAAACCCTTCCTCTTCCTGATCTCAGAAACAAGTGTAGCAGCCTGGGAACCAGCCTCCAAAGGATCTGAAGACATCATGTCCCAGTGATCAAACACACATTGTGGGAATGCCTGCCCTGAAGTAGCAGCTCTCAATTCACCTGAGAAACCAAATGACATGACGACAGGAAGGTAGGCCTTGATGTTGTACAATGGTGTACCAGGCCTTTGCATTTCCTCAAACACATGACCACGTTTCT
>JAOXNR010000028.1:17828219-17870253 GCA_028571225.1 Parsonsia alboflavescens
ATTGAAGGATGAAGATACCAGGACAGAAGAAGAGGACAGAGAAGCTTATTTTAATTTAAAAGCTCTTAATGCTAAATTTAATGCAGTTGATATTAATCAGTTTTGTTTGATTGCTCAATGTATTTCGACTAAGGAAGCCTGGACAACCTTATAAACTGCACATGAAGGAACGTCCACTATGCGTCACTCCAAACTATAAATGATAAGTTCACAATTTGAGAAGTTACAGATGGACGAAGCTAAATCAATTGCTGATTTTCATGCAAAATTGAGTGATCTAGCTAATGAGTCTTTCATGCTTTTAAAGTAAATGATCAATGAAACATTGGTACGTAAAAGTCTGAGATCACTTTCAAAACGGTTTGTTCATAAAGTAACTGCAATTGAAGAAGCAAAGGATATTGATACAATCAAATATGATGAATTGATCGGCTCGCTACAAACCTTTGAGATAAACTTAAAGCCAAGTCGGAAGGACAAAAGTATTGCTTTTCAAGTTGCTAATCCCAATGATTCAGAAATTGATTGTTCAAAAGATGTTCAGCAGGTAATGTCTCTGATGACACGAAATTTGAACAAATTGGACAAACGAATCAAGAGAAAACCAAATTCCAGTCAATTTAAAAACAATGCTGGAAACAAGAAAATCCCTGGTAAGTCTTTTTCTGAGAATACTGATTCTAATATTAGAACTAACAAAGGAATACAGTGCAGGGAATGTGAAGGCTATGGCCATATTCAGGCTGAATGTGCAACCTACCTCAAAAAACATACAAAGTCATTTGTTACTACCTAGAGTGATGGGGAACAAACTGATGAAGATGAGGAAAGTACTGAACAAATTGTTCATTTTGTTGCTCTACATGGTGAGGCTGTTTTGTCAAAATGTGACAGTTAAGGTATGACAAATGTTGAACTCGATGAAGAGACAGAGGTAAGACAATGTTTTCTTGAATTAACTAACATAGATAGTGACAGTGAACTTACTCCTAATGAAATGCTGGAAGCCTATGAAGAGTTGTTAAAACGATGTGTTAAACTGAACAAACTAAACATACGAAGTCATTTGTTACGACCTGGAGTGATGGGGAACAAAATGATGAAGATGAGGAAAGTACTGAACAAATTGTTAATTTTGTTGCTCTACATGGTGAGGCTGTTTTGTCAAAATGTGACAGTTCAGGTATGAAAAATGTTGAACTCGATGAAGAGACAGAGGTAAGATAATGTTTTCCTGAATTAACTAACATAGATAGTCACAGTGAACTTACTCGTAAGGAAATGCTAGAAGCCTATGAAGAGTTGTTAAAACGATGTGTTAAACTGAACAAGCTAAACAGAGAACTAGAACTTAAAGTAAAGATATTTATGTCTGAGAAAGAACAATTGAATACTAAAGTGAATGTTTTGATTGCAGATTGTGAAGCAAAGGAATAAAAATTTCAGGAATTATCAAAGAAGCATAACAATACAATGAAAAATGTGAGGATCATGAATAGTGGCATGGAAAAACTGGACCAAATATTAGCTGAACAACGACAGACACTTGATCATCGTGGTTTAGGCTATGGTGACTATACTCGAAGAACAGAAAACTCAAAGGTGCCATCAGCTCTTGTATCTGTCATTCGGACATCACCAGCAACTTCTTGAGCAATGATTCCAGCGGCAGCAACAAGTGAATCAGTAAGTGTGGACTTCCCTGTTAGATGTCAACAGAAGTTAGTAGTTAAAATTTGAACCTGAGACAATTCTGAGAAGAAGAAAAATTAAAGATTGAACAAGGCAAAAATTTAACGTATGATACTAAATATCAGAATGCAGAAACAAAAATATAGCTAGTCAAAGATGAATGCCAAACAAATTCATCAACTAACAGGAGGTAAAAATGAGCTCAAAAACATCACGGCCAATGGTTTAATAAAAGTCATATTAACAAACAAAAACCAATCCTAAAATTTTCTCTTCTGATCATTCAATAATCTAAGAGAATACTGCAATACACTTTTCTTAATAATGCAAAGGATCTTACAAATGGCAAATGACAGAAAATCTTAGGATGATACATTAAAAAAAATCTTTTCATACCATGATCCACGTGTGCAATGACAGACATATTACGAATGTTGTGCTTGTAGTCCATAATCCTACGGAGCTCATCAGCTGTGAACTTCACCTGTGGCGTATCACATAATATATTTGTGAATAAAACTTCTACCAAAATAAAAACAGAAACTGTAATGTGAGGTATTTACTTACCATCTTGACTTGCTCTTAGGATTAAAGAAAATAGTCAAAATCTGCCATGGAACAAGATCAGAACATTAATATATGCAAATCAACATAAAAGAGGCTAGTTCAAAAAAGGGTCTAAAATATCAATGCTACTGGAAACAAATATGCTTTATGTAAGAGGGAGTAACATCAGATCATTAATCTTAGCAAATCAAAATCCAAGAAACTTGTTCTAGAGTCTTAAATACCAAAGGTGTTGTAAGTTTGATGTAGAATAAGTGTTCAAGATATTTCTGGAGCAATTGAATCGTGCCAAGTCCAAACAAAAGAAATAAAGAAATTATTTATCAATATTTCGCACATTTTTTGTTTCCTAGTTTGAATAGAAAGCTTTAGTAGTTCGACTAATCTAAGAGCTAAGCATTCATTCAACTATCAATAATATTTCAGAGTGTTTCTCTCTTTCCTTGTGAACTCAAGGTTGTTCAAGGATTCAAACGATTATCTTATTTGGACTAGTGCACTAACTGGTCTCTCGTGTATAGTCCTCTATGTGGTATCAGAGCAAGGTTTTGCACGGATAGATGGCACTTAACGAGCAAGATGACACACGCATTGACATTGCTGGTGGGCTTTCTGATCTTCTGGAGATGGTGACGAATTAGCAAACACAGATCACAGAACTCCGTGATTTCATAGTCGGTATCCATGATGATGTACAGTTACTGACCATCAACATCAACCAAGGAGCAGGAAGGGTTAATGGAAATCGCACGATGAGAGTTGCCCAACACCACCCCCTTGACCTTCATCGGGATCATGCTGAGGAATTTGCTCGAGGCCAATCCGTTGAAAATCAAATCTTTGTCAAACGCCAGCCCCATCATGTTTCTGACAGCGAGCTATCCGGGTCTAAAGAAGAAGTTGAAGCCTTACCAAGAGGAGGCCAATAGAGACAAAATCAATGGGTCGACGACTACCGTTTGAAGATGGATCTACCCTCTTTTAGTAGTAATCTTCCTATTAAGGAATTTTTTAAGGAATTTTTTGATTGGATTTTTGAAGTCGAAAGATTTTCAAATATGATGGATGTGCCTGAATCAAAACAAGTAAAAATGGTTGCATATAAATTGAAGAGTGGTGCTACAGTTTGGTGGGATCAATTGCAAGCCAAAAGACAGAGGCAGAGATAGGATTCTGTGCGACCTTGGCTCAGAACGAAACAATTAATGATGGACAATTTTTACCTCAAGATTATGAGCAACATTTATTTCATGCTTATCAGAATTGTAGGTAGGGGTAAAAAACCGTGTATGATTACACGGCTAAATTTAATCGGTTGGCTGATCACAACAATCTGAACGAGTCGGAAGGGCAATGAGTTGTTAGATATCTCGATGAGTTGCGACCCTCTATCCGAGATCAGATTGGACTGCAGATATTATGGGTCGTGGATGAAGCCCATAATATGACGTTGAAGGAAGAACAGAATGAGTGTAAGCCGACTAATTCCAAGTACCGCCAAGGTGCCAATGAGCCTTCTAGTTTGGCTCAAGAAAAGGGAAAAGCCACGCAAGCCGCAGTTCCTACCGTTCAGAGGAAGAGTACGGTTGTTAAGGGGCCAAGGACTGGAGGCGGTGCTCAAGCGAATGGCACCAACAAAACTGCTCCTAAGCTTCCTAACCCATATGCTAGGCCCATACTGGGCAAGTGCTTAATGTGTGGCAAAATCGGGCCATCGTTCCAATGAATGCCCCGATCGAAATCTACACTCAGTGAAGGAAGAAGGCAACGAGGCCCTGGGATTTGTGGAGGATTTTTAAGAGGAATACGATGGGGTTGATTTTGCTGAGGAGGAAGGAGAGAGGGTGAATTGCAAGGTGTAGCGATTGCTATTCGCACCAAAGATAGAAGACAACACCCAAGGCCACAACATCTTTAGATCAAACTGCTCAATTAACAAGAAAGTTTGTGACTTGATCGTGGAAAGTGGAAGTTGTGGAAATTTTGTGGCGAGGAGGCTGGTGGAGCATCTGAAGTTGCCAATGGAACCTTATCCCTCTCCTTATAGTATTGGCTGGATCAAGAAGGGACTCGCGGTAATGGTAATAAAAATCTATAAGCTTCCTATTTCAATTGGGAAATTTTATAGATCTTCTGTTACTTGTGATGTAACTGATATAGATGCTAGCCATGTCTTATTGGGAAGACCATGGCAGTTTGATGTAGATATGATGTATAAGGGTCATGAAAATGTCTATTATTTTAATTGGCAAGGTTATAAAATTGTTATGGGACCTATTACGCGAAAGGAGTCTATAAGATCGCCTCAAGAAGAGGGGTCATCGTTTCTAACCATTGGTAGTTGCCAAGATGAATTCGTAACAAATCTCAAGAAGTCCAAGCAGGTTTATGCCATGATTGTGAAGTTGCTAGTAGTAGAGGATAAAATGGAGGTTGCTGATATTTTGGTGCCATCAAAGATATAGCCTTTGTTGGAGGAAATCAACCAGTTAGACACTGATGATGTGCCCAATGTGCTCCCTCCCATAAGTTACATTCAGCATCAGATTGATCTAGTACCTGGTGCGAGACTGCCTAATCTACTGCACTATCGGATGAGTCCGAAGGAGAGTGAAATTCTAAGGGGCAAAGTGGAAGAGTTCTTGCAGAAGGGACATATTCAAGAAAGTCTAAGTCCATGCGGTGTTCCAGCCTTATTGACACCAAACAAGGATGGAAGTTGGCGGATGTGTGTAGATAGTCGTGCCATCAACAAAATCACAATGAGGTACAATTTTCCCATATTGTGACTTGACGCGATGTTGGACATGCTAGATGGGTCAAAGTGGTTTTTCAAGATTGATCTACGAAGTGGGTACCATCAGTTTTATATTCGACCAGGGGACGAGTGGAAAACTACGTTCAAGACCAAGGATGGCCTTTATGAGTGGCTTGTCATGCCATTTGACCTTTCTAATGCTCCAAGTACCTTCATGAGTATGATGACTCAAACCTTGCAACCGTTCATTAAGAAGTTTGTCGTCGTTTATTACAATAACATTCTTATCTACAGCAAAATGGAGGAAGATCATATGGATTAGTGGAGAGAAGCTGAAGCAGTGATATCTTGCTTTGCAGCAGGCTAAGTTTGATTTCAACAGCATCGTTCACAATGCCACAGGAAAATCACCTTTCTCTTTGGTGTATGTGACTCCGCCAAGGCATGTTGTGGACTTGGTACAGGTGCCGTGACAGACTATGGTGATGGCGACATAGGCGCAAAAGGTTCAAAAACATGTGAAGTAGAAATTGGCTGAGACTAATGCAAGGAATAAGAAGGCAGCTGATAGGCAGAGGCACATCAAATTGCTCAAGGAAGGTGATCAAATATGGTGTTTTTGTGCAAGTAGAGATTTCCCGTTGGAACCTACAACAAGTTGCAGCCCGAGAAGTATGGTAATTACAAGGTGGTGCAGAAAATTGAGGATAATACGTATGTGATCGATTTGCCAGATTTTATGAAAATCTCCAAGGTGTTCAATGTTGGTGATTTGTATGAGTATTGTGCCGTGGAGCCGCTCTATCCCAATTTGAACTCAAGGTCGAGCTCTTTCAAAGGAGGGGGGGACTGATGTAGAACAAGTGTCCAAAATATTTTTAAAGCAATTGGACCATGCCAAGTCTAAACAAAGAAATAAAGAAATAATTAATCAATATTTTGCACGTTTTTATTTCCTAGTTTGATTAGGAAGCTTCAGTAATTTACTTGGTTTTTATTTCCTAATCTGATTAGAAACATAGAACTTAGCTTTAATAGTTTACTTGGTTCTTATTTCCTATACTGATTAGGAACACAGAACTTCTACTAATATAAATGAAGATGTATACCTAAGAGCTAAGCATTCATTCAACTATCAATAATATTTTAGAGTTTTTCTCTCTTTCCTTGTGAACTCAAGGTTATTCGAGAATTCAAACATTTATCTCGTTTGGACTAGTACACTAACTGATCTCTCGTGTATATTCTGCTGAGTCAGATTAGGAAACAAAAACCAAGTAAACTACTAAAACTTCCTAATCAAACTAGGAAATAAAAACTTGCAAAATATTGATTAATTATTTCTTTATTTCTTTTGTTTAGATTTGACACAGTCCAATTGCTCCAGAAATATCTCGGACACTTGTTCGACAACAATGCTTTATAAAAGAGAGAGTAATATAAGAGCACAATTACGATTACTGAATATTCTTCCTCAGCATCAATCACTTCAAAACAATCTTCAACTAAATAGAGCACCAACATCCAGAGCAAACAGAAACAGTGCCAGAAATGTATTTCACCCGGAAACAGAAAGTTTTTAAAAAGAAAATATTATCTTAACATAGGAGAGAGATGCACGCACCACAATATTTTCTATAATTAGGCAAGGCAAAATTCCACATATTAGTATAAGACTAATCTGTCACTGAAACACTTAATTCTCTCGTTTTAAGATGGAAATGATCAGATTATTAATAGATAATCTTCGAAAATAAATCAAAATGAATAATCAATACAATCACCTTAGATTACAGTCAACCAACTTTTATTAAAAAGTCAAACCAGTTCTACATGAAATATCTACGAGAAAGAAAACAGACAAATCAAATCCGATTTAGATCTAAGAACATGAACTTCCAATAATCAGAAGCACTACTTCGTAATCGGCAAAACTTTCTCAAAAATAAAACAAACTAGATCATAGTCAGGATTATTACAACAAAGGAAGACAAGAAATGAAACAGTAAACAGATAATCCAGATGAAAAAACAGATAATCAATCGAAATTTTACTGAAAAAAGACGAGTTACCTAGAAATAAAGAGAGGTTGGCGGCGAACGAAAGGGTTAAGGCACTTAGTGACCTTACAAGCAGCAGCAGCCCAGAAATGAAGAAAGGGTGAGAGGTAGACGCAGAGGGGTTATGCATATAAATATATATAATATATATATTTTATGGGTTTTTTTAGATATAAAGGTTAAAAGTCGGCGACAATAGAAAATGATCAATGAGATTCCAATGACCACCTTATTTTTCCTTCAAAGTACTACTCTTTTCAAATTGAACTACTCTTAGAGAACATGATCATGTCCCCCTAAAGGCCTAATATTTCAATAAAGCCTTGCAAAAATGTACACGGAGGGATCATGGTCATAACCAGAAAAACCCTAATAGTCTCTCCAATGGTATACATCCCTTAATCCAATATTCTCTAAGCATTCCCTTCTTCTTGAACTGATTCAGCTATAAGATGAATTTTAGGAGATACTCTCCACAGAGTCTTTTTTACAGGTCAGATGTCTCAGGATCTTGGAGAAGAATATTCACTGTTATTACATTTTGTACTCCATCAAGGCAGAACACCCATTTGAGTAGTAGCAGCTCAATCATTCACCCTCCCCCAAAAGAACGATTGAATCTTAATATCCTACTTGTTGATTTTTGTGTTGCTGATTCCAGTGTTGTCTTTCATATATATATAAAATATTTTTAATATGGTTATTTGTGTTTTGTAATTAATATTATACATATTCAGATTGTAATACATAAAAGTTAGTATACAAAAAAAGTTAAGATAATAGTTCTTTTGTCAAACTAAGAGGAAATTCTCATTTTCATATTTAATCTTTCTTACTTAGTCCACGTGGATTCCTAATCTTTATTTTATCTTTTTAAATCCATCTTTTTTATTTGATCCAAATAGACCCTTAAATATTATATTTAATTTTTAAAGTCTTTTATCATTTTTTTTGAGAAATAGATTCCTGGATTTTTTTTATATTGACTAAGAAGGTCATTTTGGTTAGAATGACCCATACTGAGAATGAATTATTTTATCTAAAATTACTTCTTCTTCTTTTTTATCAATCTTAAAAAAGACAAGGGACTTATATTGATCAAAAAATAATCATAAGGTATTTTAAAAGTTAAGTTAAAGATTGAAGATCGATCTAAACAAAATAAAAAAGGAAAGGAATCTAAAAAAATAAAAATAAAGATTACGAATTTATAAGAACCAAGTAAAAAAGATCAGAGATGACCAGGAGATTTTTTTCTAAAACAAATTAATAAATTGTATATATTAATTAGTTGAAATTGTTAATTTATTTTTATATTTTTTTTAAAATGATTTACATTCATTGCTAATTTATTTATTCAAATATAAATTTATAATTAATTTAACCTTTTTAGAATATAATTTGTTTACTATTATTTAGTTCTGTTTTTTCTTTTTTACTTTAATCATTAGTTTACTTTTTAAAAAATGTGAATTAGTTGTATCTTATTTAGGAAGAAATTTTATTAGCTACAACTTCAGTTCTTTATTTTAAAATTTTTTATGATATTTTTTTAATTATATTTTATAATTTAGATTTTTTAAAAAGAACTCTTTGCTCGACTGGTTGGTCTAACCCTACCCTAGGTCGTTGAAGGGTTTGACCAGACTAGACTTTGGATGACCCTTTTAAGAGCCTCAGATTTTGAAGTACTTTTTATACATCATATTTTACACCATCAATAATAAACATATCGATATGTTTTTACAAATATATTTTGTTAATAAAATCTTTAAAAAAATATACTAAATCATATAAATACTTTATTTAAATCTAATAATATATATATGTTATTTTATTAAATGATTAGAAGATGCTCTAAAAAAAAAAATTAAAATATTTAGAGCCCCTTTAAAGTAGTGTGATCAATTCAACCCGACCCTTCTCTAGCCATGCCATGACGTGGGGGTCTGTCGAGCTAGCGTCCTTTTTGACACCTTCAACGGAAGGTGAGTGAAATTGATCATCTAGAATTGTCAAACGTCAATGTCTCTAACTTTACAATAATTTTAAAATTACAAATTGCAATGTTATTTATTTTTTTAATAAAATTAAAATTTTAAACGATTTAAAATGAAAAATAGAATATTTAATTCTTGCTCAAAAGAACGTAAATAATAACTAAAACTCTGGAAATTTACCGGCAAAAAGGAATTAATTGGTTAACTAACTGTTTTCTAGTGCTTGATTTGATGCTATTTATATATTGCGAGCAGTTCTTATGCCCGCAATATTATGAAATCAGTACCACCCGAACATATTTCTCCAGAACTAGAAAGCCATCGCAGCAAGTGAATTACTTCATCATCATAAATAAATCCACTTAAAATTGGGTATGCTTATCGGATTTATTACAACAAGAAAACAAAAAACCAAAAATGGAAAAATTTTACAGAGCCGCAGCCCGACAGCATCTTCCGACCATCTACATAAAACAAGATGGTGGGCTGGAAATATTATCAAAGGGAGAAATTTTAAGATTATTAAAGAGGAAAAGAGATTGGGTTGATGTCATGTTTCTATCTGGGAGGGCCCTTTGAAAAGAGTGATCCTTTTGCTTTATTTGCCGTGGGACAAAGGGCCAAATGCCAATGCAATGAATTCTACAAATTATTTCTACCCCTTGAAGCACGAGCTTCAATTTGTTGCTTCTTAATGCCTTCCGTTAAATTTCATTGAAGGTTCAGTAGACTCTCTTCCGTACTACTTTTCCCCCTCTTTTTTTACGTGTTCATTTCGCTGTTTGCTAGACATAAGTTTACTTGACTTTGATTGTTCAAACTTTGTATTGGAAACACCACATATATATGTGTGATTTGTGAGTGCACGAAGTGGTGAAGTTAATCCAGTGCATTTTATTTCTGAGTGGTTAGTCAAGTCACTGTTGTTCTATTACTATTATTCAAGATTCTGCAGAAGATAGACGAGAAAGAGAACTAATTGCAAGTTATTTTGGAATTTCAAAGTAAGCGATTGTTAACAAGATCTTGAAATCCTTTAAATACTCTGCATGGGTTTCCTGATTTTAATCTCTTTAGGTTCTCATGTTTAGGGGTTTTGTGGGTTTCAGTAATCTTGAACTGGTTTTTTTTTTGGTTTGACTCTAATAATTGCCGGAGGCTGCTAATAATGTTTCTGTATATTATATTTTGAAGTTGGTGATGATTTGGTTAAGGGTTTTTTCTTTGATAGTCTCTGTATAATGTCAAGTTGCTTGGAGCAGTTCCTTTCATTCAATTTTTCTCATATTGGTTTTTTGTAATCTTCCTATCAAAGTTGTCTTCAAGTAATACTTTGGGCAATTGTCCTCCTTTACACCTTTGACATCCTATTAAATCCTAGTATTTTACAATCTTATATTACTAATTTTCATTTGATTTGTTTATGCAGGGCTAGTTTGTTTGGCCATTGTTGGGAGTCTATAATATAAGTTACAAAGACTTCACGTATGGGACTCCGCCTTTCATTAATCTTGTCAGGGTGGAAAGATATAGTTGAACATCAGATTTTTGGTATTCAAGAATCTAAGGAAAATGTTATCGTGAGATCACTGAGTTTTGGAAGACGAGATGGAGAAATAGTCTTGAGAGCATTCAGCTTCAAGAAAAGGGCATTTAATAAGTCTGAGGAACATGCAGATGAAGAACCAAAAGCCGTAAAAACAAAGCTTAAGAGAGATTTTCCAATCACTAATTTAGTTGTGGAAAAGGAGTACCACGAAGATCCAATGCCTCTGATGGATAATTATGAAGAGCCTATTCATAAGTCCAAGCCTAAGCCTAAACCGTTGCCACTTGAATCCTTTATATCATCCTCTCCTCGGCCTTTTAGCGAACTTGATGCTGCAGCAACTAAGGTTCAGAAAGTCTATAAGAGTTATCGTACGAGAAGGAATCTTGCTGATTGTGCTGTGGTTGTTGAAGAACTCTGGTTTGTCCCCATGATCTCATTGATTATTTTGTGAAAAGCTTATCCATGTCTTGATTCTGTTTATTGGTTTCTTAATGCTTGTTTGATGCATGTTTTAGGTGGAAGGTCTTGGACTATGCTGCACTTAATCGGAGCTCAGTTTCCTTTTTTGACATCAACAAACATGAAACTGCTGCCTCTCGTTGGGCACGTGCACGGATGAGGGTTGCAAAGGTATCATAGATACATCAACCTTAGGCTTATTAATCTATTACAAGACATAATGCATCGTCAACCATTGACAAACGAAATGATATTCTTGGGCTGCACAGGTGGGGAAAGGACTATTGCAGGATGAAAAGGCACAAAAATTGGCTCTTCAACATTGGCTTGAAGCTGTAAGTCTATGTTCCTCCATATTTGGATGTTGCATCTTGGTTTAAAATCTTCATAAGATGCCAATTCATGCATTTTCTTTAACAGAAAACTTATAAAGATTGTGTACAATACATGACTTGACTATCAGATTAAACTATCTGAAAATCCAATATGATTCTAGAATGATTATAAAAGGTTTTCTTCTTTGTGTTAATAGATTGATCCAAGGCATCGTTACGGGCACAACCTGCACTTTTACTATGATCTTTGGTCCGAGAGCAAAAGCACCCAACCTTTCTTTTATTGGTATGATTGCAGTTGTGATCAAGAGCTTCTTTCTTGGATGATCTGATACCTCTACTGACTCTATTCTCACTTTTGTATTGTATTGAAGGTTGGATGTTGGTGATGGTAAAGAAGTAAACCTTGAAAGTTGTCCAAGAGTTGATCTGCAGCGCCAGTGCATCTCATATCTTGGACCTGTAAGCCATATATCCGTGACTATCTTACTATGTATATTTAGTTTGTTGCCATGGTTTTACAGTATTGGTGACAATTGAACTCTTGTTTCTTTTTCTTTTCAGAAAGAGAGGGAAGCATATGAAGTTACGGTGGAGGATGGAAAGCTAGTGTACAAGCAAAGTGGCATGCTTTTAAATACAAATGAAGGATCAAAGTGGATTTTTGTTCTTAGCACATTAAGATCTCTCTATGTTGGACAGAAGAAGAAAGGGTCCTTTCAGCACTCCAGTTTTCTTTCAGGTGGAGCTACAACTGCAGCTGGTAGATTAGTTGCCCATGATGGAATTCTTGAGGTATATATGCATTAAACAAATACAAAATATGTACATAAAACAAGATTTCAAATGGCTATTCTTTGAGATTATTTCTAATTTCACTTTTTTTAGGCAATATGGCCTTACAGTGGTCACTATCTTCCAACTGAAGATAATTTCAGGGAATTCCTTAGTTTTCTAGAGGAACATAATGTGGACTTGACAAATGTTAAGGTAATGATTTGGTTTCTAGCTTCAGATAACATAGGATTATTAGCAAACTCATCACTTTAATCAGTTGCAATCATCAAAATTTGCACAAATTTGGCTCCAACTGATGTGCCTAATTTCAAAAAATGCAGAGGTGTGCTGTTGATGATGATAGTTACTCATTGAAAGCTAAAGATCAAGAGGAGAAAGAAACTCTGGTGGAAGATCCCTCTGAAACTGCAGACTTGACTCATGAACACGCTCCGAATGTCAATGATCCTCAAGAAGATGATGTTGGCATGATGATGATCACCACAGGCAGCATTCAAGAACCCAAATTTGACCCTTCCCTCCGGTTGTCTTGCAAATGGACAAGCGGTGTAGGACCCCGAATCGGTTGCGTTCGTGACTATCCAATGGCACTACAATTCAAGGCACTGGAGAAAGTCAACCTATCACCAAAAGTCACCACCACAACACAGGGACCATCATCCAGGAATTCTTTCCCAATTCCTTCCCCAAGGCCAAGTCCAGGAGTCAGGATGTCTCCTAGGCTTGCATACATGGGACTCCCTAGCCCAAGGATCACTTCTCCAGTACAGAACTGAATATTATTGAATTAGCATCATCAAACTGCTAAATGACCAGTTTATCAAGCTTAGGGTGAGAATTTTTAGTCCTGTTCAGGGCTGGCGATCCTCAGCTTCATGGAAGTTCTTAACTAGGGGCTTTTCTGTAAGTTTTGGAAAGCCTTTTTCCCATATAATTCTTTTGTTCATTCATTCTTGTGGTAAATTAAGGTTACTTATGTGCACAAATTCATGAACGTGGGGCAATAAATTATGCTCTTGGAGACATTCTTTTGGTCGCAGTTTCTTTCTTCTTCCTGTAAAAATCTTTCAGGAAAATTGCTGAAGGATTCCATTGAAGTCTCCTTTCAATCCATAAGCTTTTTTTTTCTTTAAGGGAACAGTTGAGCGTTTTCCACTATATATTCTCCAATTAAAAATAACTTTCGTTTTCAAAATACATTTTTCCAAATAATATAGAGAGAAGAAAATAGTAGAAGGCGTGAGAAGATAAAGAATCAAAAGGCAGAAAGAAAAAGTCCTATCACGGCGAGGAATAATATAATATTACCTCTGTTCAGAAATGAATATCGTATTTTAGTATGTTAAATAAAATTTTATTAAAAAAATTGATATTGTAATTTAAAAATAAATGGAGTCAAATTTTTTTAAAAAAAATTACATGTAAGTCACCATCAAGGTGAGATGTTTAATTCTGGACGGAGGGAGTAATAGTTTAACAAAAGTAAAATATCATTAAGATAGTATATTTGGGAAGAAACTTTTAATATGAAATCAATGTAGCACTTAATCCTTCCATTTTAAAATGATTGTGGTTTAAGATAAAAGTTTTTTAAAAAAAAATGATTATCGTTTATCCATTTCAAGACAAATAATATAAATAAATTACCACTTATACTCTTCTTATTAGTAATTTTTTTTCACTTCTTTCAAAATTAATTTATTATTTTATTATTTTCAATAACTAACCAACTAATATAAGACGAGAGAGGAGAAACACATGATATAATAATGAGGACAATATTATTAATAGAAAAAAAATAATTGATTACCTTAATTTATTCAAAACAATATTAAACGATAATAATTTCAAAACACAAACAATAATAGTACTATCACTTGCGTAAAATAAAAAATTTAAAACACAACCACCGTGATGGTTTGAATTGGAATTTCTAAATCTGGGAATAAGGGAAATGTTGAGGCAAAAAGCTGTTTGATTTTGGCATCGGTGCGTAGAAATGAGAAATCCAAAGATCGGATTTGTTTAAATCTGCAGTGTCTTTGACTTTAAAGACATGTATTGTCAGTCAAACCTCGAACTGCAGGAGGATTTAGTTGGAAACATAATTCTGTCTGCTCCTCTTTACACTCGATTACTACTCTAATTTAAAGTTTTTTTCCCTCTTTTTCCCACTCCCTACACAAATCTTAAGAAAATGCATCAATTATATTTTCTAACCTTAGAGCGCCTCTAATAATGCATCTCTTACCATGGGATTACACATGTCATGTATTCATTTTAAAACATCTTCCTCTTAAACATCTTTTTCCTTCAATTGTTATCTTTTTTAAGAATTTTATTATGGAACAACATAATAGGCAAAAAAAAAATTAAAAGAATAAATTTTGTGAAAGTTTATAAATTTAAAAAGAAAAAAAGTTTGTGTGCCTATTATCCAAAAATAAATAAGTTTTTTTAGAAAAAAATAACAAATAAATATTGTGAATATGTATATAAAATTAGAAAGAAAATATCAAAAAAAAAATTAACGTAAAAAAAAAATTGCACTGCTGCTCCATTCTTACACGAGGTGGCATTTTGGGCCACCTCCGATGGGGAGAGGTGCTCCCCTATTTTTCTCTTTCCTTCATGTAGGATTAAGCATCCCCCCGCTGGAGATGCTCTATCCCCTCAAAAACCGTTAACTGTCTTATATATCTTTTATATTCTCCCTATCAATATTTATAAGTTATTTGAATTAACTTTCGTTTTTACTAAATATAAGTTATTATTGTTTGTTCATTAAATATTTTACTGATTTTTTCCTATATTATCCTTGTCTCTTTTTTTATCCCCTAATTGATTAAAATCATAAATAAGGATATTTTAATATACATATATATACACATAACCTTATTTTTAACGAAATGATGGCTAATAACTTATAAATCAATGATGGAGGGAGTATCAAGGATAAAAACCCAATCAAATCTTTTTGGTACAAATTTGTTTGTCACTTTTTCCCGTTACACCTATATAAAAAAAAAATTAACAGGTATTTATGTTTTTAATTGTTTTGTTAGATATATTTTATATACTAAATTTTGAAAAGATTAATTAAACTCTAGATGTACTTTCATTGTTTTAGAGACACACGTTAATTTTTTACTGATTTAATAGGAAGTAATACACAAATATATGCCAAAAGATCGAGACCATGAAAGGGGTGCAAATTAAAGTTTGAATATTTTAGAAGCTAGTATGAATCTTTATCTCTTGTGATGATGCATAACATTATTACCTTTTTAGAATTTTTGCTTACTTTATTATATTTTTTAAATTTCTCTTAAAAGATATTTACTGGAGTAACTACATAATGCATTTAAATTAAAAATAATACATGATATAGACACTAAGTATATACTATACCTACTTTTACACAATATTTATAACTAATACACATGAAATAAATGTGAACTCATAATATACAGATCTTCTAGTATTTTCATAGAGCTTGGCAATGATTTATAATAAGTCCTGACCTTAAGCATCAGATGAAAATTTGGACTATCCCCAATTTTCCTAGACCATCCTGTCTTGTAGATTTAACCAGTGGATAGATCCTGTTCAACCCGATTCCATATCCGATCATTCCACCCGCATCAACATACATATAAAATTTTAATTAAAAATAGTAACATGAATAAAATTAGAATTATCAAACTATGTGACAAACAGGTTAAACATAATCAATGCTGTGAGAGTTAATTCGAACACAGCAAAAAAAGAAAAAAAAAAAGCAGCTTACAATAGTGCCAAAGAAGATGCAAATATTAAATATCCACTTGAATCACATTTGTCATATTTTTCTTTAATTGTTCTTAATTAAGTAAATATTATTTTTGGTCTATAGTTATTAGTTGTTACTTTCTTTGTTTGCCATTTCCTCAAGCATATCAAAATTGACACCGTTTTTATATATAAATTACCCTTATTTATGATTGATTAAATTTTAAAAATAAAATTTATTTAAGTAAAAAAAAAATCATGTTTATAAAAATCTGATAATGGAAAAAAAAAAAAAAATTTGTCTGGAATGAAGGTAAAAATTGCCAATAACCACCCTTGAACTTTTCAAGATATTGGTTGTTGCTCTCTAAGCTATAAAAGTTCTTCAAAGTTGCACTTCCAGCAGCCACATGGCAGGCTTGGTACTAATGGAATGACTGCATATGAAATGAAATTTTGAATTTTTAAGGGTATTTATGTACATCAATTCTTCTTTCTTTCTCTATCTCTCGACTCTCATCTTCTCCAATGACCCTCCTCCCTCCCACCACCAATCCTCAACCTATCAACTCAGATTTAGTTCACCGAAACTTCATCAATCGAAGCTCAATCTCCCGTCTGTCTTCCGAACCGGAACTCAACCCACCCATGTATTCAGATCTGCCTCGGATCAGATCGATTCATCCTACTCTCACGTCTGCTCAATCCTCCAAGCCAACCTTCGACGAACACGACCCAAAGCCCTCCTTCGCAATTGCAACGGTGGTCCAAGGCACAAACTTCTGCTACGCTCACTCCCGTATTCAGAAATCATTTTATGATGGCCCAACCACAACTTCAAAGGTCTTTTTTGAATCATAGGAGGCTCATCAATTCTTTTGAAGTCCTTTTGGCTCCATTCTGGCTTGCTCCTGTTAAAAAATTCTCCCATGAAATCCTATCATGCCTGATCTTCACGGATCCTTTGAAAAACTTAGTTTAAAAAGTGGGTTAAAAAGTGGGTTTTAGCTTAGAAGGGATTGGAATTTTTTCTTTTTTCTGGCATTCGATGATAGTTTTCAAATGGTCTTTTGATGGAAACGGGGGATGAAAGCAAAGAATTTGAAGGAACGAGAATGCCCTTTATATAAAGTGGATATGGCTTTTAGTCTATTTGGTCTCACATACTTGACTCAAACTATAGTATGATCTTATAATTTTTTTTTCTACTATTATAGTCCCTTAACATTTTATAGATAACGTTATGATCCCAATTACTATTTTTCAATAAAACATTAGTCGTAACTAATACTTTTTCGATATAATATAATATTTTAGGAGAAAAAATGTCAATATTATCCTTATTTATCAAAATCTAATCAATCTTTTTTTTAAAAAAAAAAAATAGATGCATTTGGATTATCAAATCCAAATAAATTAACAGGAAAACCAAAATTCATTACAACTCTTGGGTTATTTGGATTTTCATTTTGAGTAGTAAGGATGAGATAGACAAATTTTTCCCTGAAAAGTTATCCTATACCATTAAAGTAATCAAATTCCAAAGAGTTTTTTTTTTGTTAGAAAAAATTATATTTGGAATCAAAATGGTTATCCAAAATATGTTGAGAGACCATAATTACTGCTCATAATATGTTAAGGGACCATAACGGATAAAGAAAAACTTATGGCATCATATTATGGTGGGATCAAATGAATCAAATTTATGTGGTTACTTTTCATCTTCAAGGTTTAATCTTCGAAATGGATAGAATAATTGATTTAAGTAATTTAGAAAGACGACGAGAATCAATGCAAAAATAATAATAATAATAATAAATTCAGGAGTAACATATTTTGAGAAAGTTTGAAGAGACATGGAACTTTTTAAACTAAAAAGAATGATTAAAGAGTAACATTAAAATCAGTAACATATTTCTAAAATTTTAACATGTCATATATAATTAGTAACAAAACAAAACTCCAATGAATATGACAAAAGTAACAACAGCAAAAAGATTATTCAAATTCAAATGTTGTAACCTTGAAAAGAAAAAAATAGAAAAAAGGTGTGAGTACTTTCAAGGAATGAGACACATATATAGAAACAAAATGGTCTTAAAAATTCAGACATTGGAGAGTACCAAATTCAATGCCCCACAAGTCGACAAGCCCACATTTGGATTACTCTTCAACTGGCTCCAATTGATGTTATTGTACTCCTATTAAAAATATATTTGATTTTTATAAAGTTATTAATTTATTATTTTTATTAATTTAATTAGTAATTATAATTATTTTTTAAAAAAAAAATTAATTTTGTTTTTATTTTATTCGCAATAGTTTTATATGAACTAATTTTCTAAGTTTGACCTTTTCTTTTTTTTGATTTAACTAAAAATAATTTTTATAACATCTATAATTAGTGATGAGAAAAAGTTATTTAGAATGACTTATATTAACTGATGTTGAAGGATTGAAGTATAAATTTTTAGTTTTAGATGGAATTTTTTTATTACTCTTTTCATCCATAATGGAATATTCACATTTCTATTTTTAATTATCTGGAAATGAATGTATCATTTTCGAAATTAATTAAAATTTTCTTAAGAAATTGATATTCTAAAATGTAAAATAAACTAATTCAACTTATTTTCTTAAAATTTATGAAAATCAAAATAAGATATTCAATTTTAAATCAATATAAAAAAAAAAAAAAAGGAATAGATGGGACCCAATATCGGACACAGGATCCCATTCATCTTTTATATTGACCATATTAAAAAGGATAAAAGACGATTTGGGTATTTGGAGAGTGAGTTGGACCGCTGGATTTAAAAACACAGGACATCAGATATTCACTGCACTGACTTTATTGATTCTTTTGTCCCTCAAAACATTTTTTTGTCGTTTTTTACATTCTGCAACCCTTTCACTAGTCGTGCCTTTTAAGGAAATTTTCAAACTTTATTTTATAATTAAAATTTAAAATTTAAAATTAGTAGGAGTATTCTCGTAATATTATCTTCAATCCAGGGGCAAAATTTCCCCTTTCATTTCGAGCGGGAGTAAATGTGTCCGGGTATTGTCCTTTTGCCCGTTATCTCTTTTGAATTTCAAATTATCTAACCAGACGGTTCATTGGATTGGACAATAACCCACCACTGCCCTCCCATCTGACTCCTTCCTTCCTTGCTTCCCCATTTTCTCCCACTACTCCCACAACCACCAGGGATATCTGATATCCATGCTCTCTCTTTCTTGCTGGTTTTGTGGGATTTTTACTAAGGCATTATTCATTCGTTCCTTTTCTTTCTCTGAGTTCCACCTTTAATGCCTCTGTGCTTTTAATGTTGTTGTAGTACTAACTAGTACTAGTTCTTTAAAGGCCTGGTCATCTCTCTTTCTCTGAGAGTGTTCTTGCGTTTCATTTATTCTGGCCCCTTTTATTTTTTTGGGTAATGGGGTTTTTCTAGTTGTAATTCGAAACTAGTAGTTGAAAGTTCTTCTTGATTCTGTTTCTATTTTTGTTGAAGAACTGTAATTTTGAGGAGAAACAAAATCCAGAATTGGATTGAGAAAATCTGGAGTTGAAATCTTGAAAATCAATATTCTTCAACCCAAAATGGGTGCTTCGGGGAAATGGGTTAAATCTATAATAGGACTCAAGAAATCTGAAAAAGACGACCATGTAAGCTCAAATCTTTTTTTTTCATAGATTTTCATTCTTTTTTTCTTTTATTTGACCCAATCACCGAAGATGTAATTTTTCTGTTATGTTAGCCTGATGTAACACTTCAGAAGTGATAGATGCTATCTTTTCTAGCAATTAATGTGGAGTAACTCTTTCTTTCTTTTTCTAGCTGTTTTTACAATAAAAATTTTCATGGGCTCTTTACAGGAGAAGGTGGGCACAAAGGGCAAGAAATGGAGATTATGGAGAGGTTCATCTGGAGATCTAGGCAGTTCCTCATGGAAAGGTTTCAAAACCCACCACAGGAGTGTTGCTGGATCAGAATGCTCTGATACATTATCCGTGAATAACGATGCTTTTACGGCTGCTGTGGCAACTGTGGTTAGAGCTCCTCCCAAAGATTTTAGGGCAGTGAGACAAGAATGGGCTGCAATAAGGATCCAAACTGCCTTTCGTGGATTCTTGGTAATCCTTTTCTATCTCTGTTCTTTCGTATTGTTGTCTATCTCCTGTTCGTATTTTATGTAGTTTCCATTTTCCTCGACTTTTCATGCGTGTATGTATTTTACTTGAAACAACTTAGTATATGGTCATCATGTTGGGTTTAGAAGTAGAGATGAAACTGGTATGCAGTCAACTATTCTGCTGAATCATGATATTGTTGAAAAGAGCATTCCTTTTTCTCAAAATTGATGTTGGATTTTAACTTTTAGGCAAGGAGAGCCTTAAGGGCTTTGAAAGGGCTGGTGAGGCTTCAAGCTTTAGTTCGTGGTCGGCAGGTGCGTAAGCAGGCAGCTGTGACCCTTAGGTGTATGCAGGCTTTGGTTAGGGTCCAGGCCAGGGTTAGAGCTCGCCGTGTCCGAATGTCCATAGAAGGGCTGACTGTGCAGAAAATGCTGGACGAACGCCGTGGTCTGGATGATCATTTGAAGCAAGCTGAGGTAAGATTCTTTCCGATTATCTTATCCTCTTTGATTAGGTTCAACTTGTCATGGATTTTTTGCTGGTCATTTTCAGGAGGGATGGTGTGATAGCAGAGGAACAATTGAAGAAGTAAGGGCAAAGATACAAATGAGGCAAGAAGGAGCCTTCAAGAGAGAAAGGGCACTTGCATATTCTCTTGCTCAAAAGGTATTAAGGAGTTCTGGCGTATCTTTCTTTAATTGATTCTTGATAATCTTTCTTTCTAGCATTATACAGCAATAAGACCGAACCCTTCATTTTTCAGCAGTTGAAATCTAGCCAACCTTTAGACATGCGAACAATAGTCTCAGTTGCCTCTCTCAAAAGCAGTGAACTTGACAAGAATTGCTGGGGATGGAGTTGGTTAGAACGTTGGATGGCAGCAAAGCCATGGGAAAATAGACTAATGGAGCAAGCCAATTGTGATTCAGAGAAGACCCCTCAGTCTAAGACTACTGGCATGGATTCTATAGAAGGCAGTAAGAAATCAAAGTCATCTGAACGAAGCTCAGTTAAGGTTAGAAAGAACAACATGACAACAAGAATTTCAGCAAAACCGCCTTTATCTGGCCCTGCTGCTACCCGTTCATCCTCCAGCCCAAGTTCTGAATTTAGATATGATGCGAGTTCCGCTTCTTCAATCTGCACATCAGCAACTCCTATATCTGGAAAAAACACCCCATTGACTTCAGACAGGACTGATGACAGCAACAATAGTAGGCCAAGCTACATGAACCTGACTGAGTCAACTAAAGCCAAGCAGAGGTTTCAAAGATTTCAGAGACAGTCCATGGATGAGTTCCAATTTCTCAAGAAGTCAGCAGCATTTTCTAGTGCTGATTCTAAAAGCAGTGCTGGCTCTGATCCTGCTTCAGTGAACATCTCAAGGCCTCTCTGCCTTCCTACTAGAATGGACAAGTTGTCCATGAACTTAAGGGAAAGGGACAATTATGCATGTGAGTACTGAGTAGGAATGATTCTCATTAACTCGTCGATGAGAATACAACAGCTTCTTGTTACATAAAAAGTAACCAGAGTAGATAAGCTGCACAACTCATTGGTTCTACTTCAATGTCAAAATCCTTGTTATATATTCATTCGGCTTGTATGTGATTTGAGGTTCTCAATTTTGTAACTTATATTTAGATTTTT
Organism: Parsonsia alboflavescens; assembly: GCA_028571225.1. NCBI lineage: Eukaryota > Viridiplantae > Streptophyta > Magnoliopsida > Gentianales > Apocynaceae > Parsonsia > Parsonsia alboflavescens. Next base: position 17,850,000 of record JAOXNR010000028.1, read on the forward strand.
CTGTTTTCAAGCCACTTGAATGTTAGCATACTCATAAGGGAAAGCATAAAGGTCATACAAATTATGCAGTGCCAGGCTAAATGCCACTTATAATGGTAACAGAACTATAACTAGACTGGAATTAAGTTACAAGGGAAACACATTCTCCAGCATAATTTTCACAGGAGGATCTTATTGTTGGTTCTGAAACAATCAATTATACTAAATATGCTTCATGCAGCAGATGTCAATAAGCTATGTTAGTTTAGTAGTAGATCACTGAGATTAGATTTCTAAACTGGTATTTCCTTACTTTCTTATTGCTTGCATGGCAAAGGTTAAGTCTACATCATGTCAAGTACGTTTGATGGCTCTTACCTTTACACCATGCTTAAAGTTGAGAACTATACCATAGTCAAGTTTCAAAGGTTTCTCCATGGTCGAGGAGTGACGGAAAATATACTTCCTATACAAGTGAATTAGTGAAAGTTTAAGTTCTTGCAAGGAGAATTTCTGCCCTATGCATGCTCGAGGACCTATTCCAAAGGGAATGTTTGCATAAGGATGCCTTTTCATTTCTTCTTCACAATTTGGATCAAATCTCTCAGGTTTAAACTTCTCTGGTTCTGGGAAATTCTTCGGGTCTTTAGCCAGAACTCCAAGAGCCAACCATACCCATGTACCCTAGACATGCAGAAGAAGAAGATCAATTCAAAACCATTCCTTACGAAAATATCAGCCATATCTGATACTTGGCGAAAGTTAATTTCTTTAATTAATGGATCATCAGATACTACTCTTCTACTGGATCATTATTTCTAAAAATGTTGTTAGTTTAGTGATTTACAAACTTATATGAATTAAATATGCTTTAGCCAAAGTCTCAGGCCCACTATTTAATGACTCTCAATGTGAATTTTGGTAATGACACAAGTTCGGTAAATTATCTAGACAATAATTTCGTTTTTCTTTTGGATGTTCCCTGGAAAAGGAAAAGAAAAGCACCTTTGGAAGAACATAGCCTCCTATCTCCACTTGGGTTGATGTTTCCCTTGCAACTAATGGTGACACTGTATAAAATCTCATTGCCTCTTTGATCACCTGCAATGAATAAGTACCGTGCTAAACACCAATGTAATAAAGGAATTTTTTGTTTCTGCCAATTTATCCCTTGGATAGTCATTTCAAAGAAGTTTTGGGGATATATTCCTTGCCTGATCAATATATGGAAACTTAAGTTGAAGATCCTGAGCAGTGGGCATCTGATCATGAGGACCAAAGTCATCAATCTCCCTGAGCATCTTCTTCTCAACTTCTAGATGTCCAGAAACTAGATAGATTGTAGAGGATAATGTAAATGATGTTGTGGCTGATCCAGCCAATAAGTGTTCATAAGTTACAGCACTAATATAGTCAGGTGTGAAGACATTCGTTGCTGCAGTCTCTGATTCCCTTGCACTCAATATGAGAGACAAGAAGTCCTTTGAATCACGACTCGTTTCTTTCATTCTCTTGACCACAATTTCATCAAGCCGATGAGAGAGGTTTTGGTTAGTTTGGTCGACTTTCCTGTCCATTGTGCCAGGAATTCTCTTAAGGATTTGGCGAAAAGGCTCCTGCAGAAAGGGAACAAGTAATCCTAATATGATTGATAAGGATCCTGATAAGTCCATCTTAAGCTGTGTTGTTGAGTAGATGTGTTGGTTGATGAAGTCCTCGACTTCATTATCAATTTGTTGAAAGCTAACATCATTCCAAGATTGGGGCTTCGACAGGCCAAAGTTCACTCCAAAAGCAGCTTGTCCAATTACATCAGTGGCCAATTTGAGGGAAAGGTCAGAGAAAGTGATATCTCCTTGAGACTCCAGATCTTCAGTTGCAGATTCTATAAATGATTGCATGGTTGGTACTAGCTTGGCAAGGTGAGATGGTTGATATACTGAAAGTATCGTGTTTCGCATGGTTGACCATCTTGAATCCCTGCAAGAGATACAAACAAAATTTCATTTATATCCTGCACTGGCTCAAAATGATGGAACTTGTAAGTGTTTGATCAAATTTGATCACTATCAGCAGCCTGGCTCATCTTAATCAGACTAGCCATCTCGAGAACATTCTGTTTTAGATTAATGAAATACCTAGTGAAAAAGAGGCCTTTCTGGTGAAGAGGGGATGCTGCTATAGGTGATGGAATACTTCTATTGCTCATGGATTTGAATTTCTTAATCCCAACTTCTCTGCAAAGCTCTGCATCTGCAATAATCACCAGAGGCTGCCTTCCCATTTGAAATCTATTCCACAAAATCATAAGAATCATATGAGCATGAAATGGTCAAGGAGTTGAGTCCACTAGTATTCAAGAACACATTGTTATAACAGATAACATTTGATCTGATGAGGTGTAGCATCAACTATCACATCCTGATCCAGGTAGAGAAGGTATTCTTGATTTTCTTTTCTTTTTTTTCTATTGTTATTTTCTATGCAAATTGCAATTGAAATACTATTTCTGGCAAGATTCTGGATTTTCATTTGGAGAAACAAGAGGTTTCAAATCCAAAAAACAAAACACTTTTTTTGTGAAGCAACATGCAGGACTCTGACCTTTTCTGCCCATATACACAATCTCAATATCTTGAACAGAAGCAGATAAATTTACCCTGAAAAAACTTATAGCCTGGATGGAGATCATGAAATTCAATTCAAGTCCATTATGCAAAAGATAATGTAAAAAATCTTGCCTGTTGTTGGGAATTGAAAAATAATGGACATTTGCAGAAACATAGTCTAAATAAAGGTCATTAGCAGTCAAGAATTGGTGCAAACAGTAGAAAAGGCAACGTTGACGTCACAATCAAAGAAGGAAAAGCCAATAAACAGTTACATCCTCAAATGTTTTTTTCTTTTAAATATTTATTATTGGGGAGCATCATTACATTTTCCTTGCGAGAAATGATCTTCCTTGTTGAAACTCAAGTGGGTTTTCCCCTTCTGGATTTGGGGTGGTCACTATGTTTACACATAACCGAAAATGAAGAATGGAAAAAACAAAAATGATTGATTTCATTAGTAGTTGTGGGAAAACAGACTGACCTGAAAATAGGACCATAATTTTTGGCAAGAACTGAGAAAACATCTGGGCCATACTTAGCCAGCAAGGGAAGGTGTCCCAAAAGGGGTAGAGCAGGAGGACCAGGGACCTTTCTGACACCCCAGTAAGGTCTCCACAAGTACCCCAAAATCACAGCCAATACAGCAAACACTATGCCTACAAATGGAGCCCGACCTAAGGGAAGTCCTGACTCCATCAATTCTTGAAATCTTGAACCCAAAATATCCATGTTAAAACACAAGGTTATATTGCAGATGCTTGCCGAGTTCCCTCGGGGGATTTCTGCTTCTTTTTCTTGTTTTGTAGGAGAGGAAGGGAAAGGAAACTGGCTAGTGTGTTTCTTGGCTCGTCCTAAATGAATTTGAGCAATTTATATACAGAGTTCCTGTACCCTGGTCTTCGTTTCATGATGGGGAGGAGGCAATTGGTGGACCCTTCACATTTCTTTTTTATTATTATTCAAAAATCTCTATTTTATTCAGTATTAATTACTTCTTCATTCAATCGATCACGTAATTTATAAAGATAACCATATTCATCTGTGTTAATATGGGATTAATGCTTCTACACTATTAATGCGTTATTGTACAATGTATAGGATTAAGTGAAATGGAAAGAAACATAAAAATTAATTTTAAGTAAATCATGAATAAAAAAAATAGAAAAGAATATGATATTTTGTATCTGTTAAAATATTAATTTTAACAGATACAAAATATCATATTCTTTTCTATTTTTTTTATTCATGATTTAAATCTAACTCAATCTCAAAGTCAGCTCCAGAAGGAGGATTGCTCAAACCCCATATACTATAATATATCCTTACCCATACCCGATATGGGATTCTCAACGGTATTAAAGCTATCTCTTCTTGTAAAATTCATTGTGTCAATCCATTAAAAAAAAAAAAACATAATATTTTATTAAAAAAATATTTTCCTGAAAAAAACCTTTTGTTTTTATCTATTACCATTATGGAAAATCCAAAAATAATACGAAGAAAAGACAAAATATTCTGAGTACAACAAATCAAGTCATTAAATTATCAAAAGATTAACCTACTCCATCTCTTTTTTTTATCAAAACTTATATATATATATATATATAGTTATATATAAGTTGTAACATTTTAAATTAAAATATTTTATCTAACAGATAGAAATTTTTATGTTGAGAGAGTTTTGTTTTCAGTTGAAGAAAGGTGTTTCTTGTGGTGAAGCTTTGGACTTAATATCTTATTCAAATATCATTGATTTATACAATGTGATCAGGCTATTGTATTGTGGAAGGGACAAGTCAAACATTTTACTGTTAGACCAATGAGAATACATTACTACAATGGGTTTGAATCTTTTTAGAAAGGATGAGATATCTACACCTCAACCTAAAATTTTTTCTTTAAATACTATTTATTAAAATTATAATATTACCAATAGACACATTCAAAAGATGTAGTACAGTGGTTGGGAAGTCCAACCTACATGATGCAATAGTGCATTCTGAGTCCCCTCTTCAACGACTTAATCTTTTTAAAACTTTTAAAATACACTAAAGCCTTCTCCCTATTCTTCCAATAAAGTCAGTCAGCATGAAAATGAAGTTATTCTCTGAAGTCGCCTTCATGGTTCGTTCATTGATCATGTGTTGAATTATAACTCCCAAGTTGATCACAATGCATTTTCCTTTCGTCCTCACTATTCACCACATAAAGCATCCGCATATACAATCTCCCCCCTTCTTTTTTCTATTATTTCTTACACACTCAATCATGAAAGATTTTGTTTTTAACCGACCTCATACCAAAGTTACTAATTAATCAGAGCTTCAACGAAAGAGAGTAAGTCAGTATTTTTAAGTTATTTGAACTAACTTTTTCAATTTATTTATTATATTATCGATATCTCTCTTTTCTCTAGTCATCGTGATTAGATTGGTTAGAATATAAATAGGGACATTTTCTTGGGAGGGGAAGAAATATATATGTATTACCTTAATTTTAATAAAATTTCAACCAATACCTGAAAAATAGTGATGGAGGAGTATAGTGATTAATTATTATGGACAATAGAAAGAAATGGATGAGAGATTTTGAAAGGGTTTATGTAATAGAATGAGATTATTTTTTGGTCAAGATACTATAAGATTTGTAAATCTTAAAGTGTTTATTTTAATGGACAAGTGCATTTTTTTCTGGCAGAACAGATTCTTTTTCCTGGATGACAAAAATAAAAATAAAAAAGGGGTTGAAATTGCGGGAAAAGTTTCAAATTTATGCTCTGTCTGTTGGGTGAGAGCCGGCGTGGGAATATGCTCTGTCGGACAAGATGAACATAGAGCCTTAGATTCCTTTTTTTTTAAGGTTGTCTTATTTAACAATCATCAGCAGCATTTAGCCGTCTCATGTACTCCCTCCCTCCTCCCGTCTGTCCTTAATTATAATTTTTTTTTTATTGCTTATTATAAATCATCCGTTTCAAAAATTTGAATATCATTTCAATTTTCACCATACATCATTAGAGAGGTAATATAAAAAAATATATCATCAAATACCTAATTAACTAACAATAATGACTTATAATTAGTGATGAAGGGAATATTTTACACATTTTTTCAAAATTACCTATGCTCCTTCTTGCTCTCTCCATAACACATTTTTCTCTCTTTCATTTTTAATTTCTCGTCTGATAGGGATATCCTGGAAAAAAACTTTATCTTAATATTAACAAAATTTAACTATAAACGACTTATAATTAGGGATGGCGGGATCATGACCGACCTAACTATTCAATTAACTACCATGCTTTGATGATTGTATAACTCTTGGAATTACGCTTCCTTGTGAGTGGTCTCTGTATTCTACCCTTCGATATATCGAGAACATATAGATAGTAAAATGTGTACTACATGACAAAAGTTAAGGAAGAAGACATTAATTTTATCCAAGACTTCCATACACAAGTTCATTTCAGATATGTATTAACCAAGGGACGACACACTCACCTCCACATTCTTAGCTCTCGTGATTATGTGGGATCGAATTAGGCTATTAGGATTTAAAATTTTGATTTATCTTTCAGTTAATATAAATATCTTATTATATGGACTTCTACTCAGTATCAAATCCAAAATCTTTATTTTAAGCAACAATTTTTCTACCGTCAAGACAAATTATTGTTGACTAATATAAGTGTTTTTGACTCACTTGTTTGAAAGTGAACTATTAAAGTCAATGTTAGATCCATCATGCCTATTTTGGGATAATTTTGGGGACTTCACATATCTTGTCGATTGGGTTAGGGTGATTCCCATTGTTAACCCAAGTTGGAAGTGGGGGGGACCTTGGGGATCTTTCAGACTACTACTACTAATGCTTCTTAACTTAGCACACTTTTGTTTTGAATATTCTTCCAGTCCTTTTCTTCCAACTGTTTGTGATGAATAAGTTTTGTTTTCTTTCTTCTACCATTCAACGTATCAAGGCACCATGTAATAATTAATAATATATCAATACTATCCATCTATATACACATATATTATTAAATATTGACTTTTTAATGTATTATTCGGATTTGATGTTTTGTCAGACGTATGCCATTTCTAAATTCCATGCAGATTGCACTTGCAAAATTTGACACTTCCTCAGGATGAAAGTTTAATTTAAATCCTTTTTAACGTAGCTCTTGAGGGAGAATACGGTTAGTTAATCCTTAAAAATTATAATACCATTAAAAAAAAAACCTTGAGTCAAAGGAGCTTCCGAGTAAGAGTTAAATTTTGCAATACGATCAGAGTTTGAATTTAAATTAGTCTCTAAGTATCGGATGCTCTATGCAAAAGGAGAAAGCGAATTGATTTGCTCCTAATCTACGTAGGCTTTAATAAACCATTATTAAGGATCTATAATATCAATATCAAGAAACTAAACCTAATGACCATATAAATTTGTTTTTTATTTATAGTTTTTATGCGGTTTAACTAATTAGTGACCATTAAACTTCTCTTTTTTTTTGATTTGATCATTAACCTACAAAACTAATTAACTTAACCATTATACTTTATATTTAAAGACATTATAACCACTCTACTATTGTCCAATCAGATAATAAATCTTCTTTAATGATATCACGTAATTTAATATTTCACTTAATTTTCTTTATCGATTAATTTAAGTGTAAAATTTTACTTTATTTTATTCAAATCATGTATCAATTAGAAGCCATATAAAAGAAAAAATTGACAAAATGACCAAAAATCTCTCAATTAATATGAAAATTTTTTATGACATTATCACTAAAGATTAATTATATTTGTAACTGTTATTCATTTGGATCATCGTAGAGTGGTTAAATTTTTTAAAAATACAGATTATAATGATTAAATTATTTAAAATCAAAAAATGTAATATTTAAATTGACTCAATTTTATATTCTACTAGCCAAACTTAAAAAATAACAATTTCGATGATCACATTGCTAATTAAACTTTTTTTTTTATACTATAATTATTAATCCTTAAGCTAGATATTTTATAATTTCTCCTAATTAAATATTATACATTCATATAATTAGATTCATCAACAAATTATTAAATAGCATAAAATGATAATTATAGTTTTTCCAAAAAGAAGAAGAAAAAAAAGTTATGAGATTCCATAGCTGGCCCTCACCTAAGCCGCACAGGTCTTGACTTTTGAGATGCTTTCTTTTCTTGAAACCCAATCTGATCCGTATGAGTAAAGGGCCAGGAATAAAGCCCATGGAACCAAAGCTTTTGTAATAAGCAAATAGATTTTCCCTTATTGTAAGATTAAAGACTGAGGAATTGATGATACTTGCAGTAGCTCAAAATTTGCACAAAGATTTGTGATTGTTGCCTAATGTTCAATTCATTGTTCTTCAACTATATGATTGTTTTTTTTCATCTCTATGCTCTTTGTTTAGGACAAAATGAAAAGCATCGAAAGGGATATAACAAGGAGTAAAATTGAATTGTATTCTGTAAAAACTTTGAAATAAACACTAAAGTTGCTCCCCATTCTTTCAGTAAACCAGCGAGTCAGCAAGAAAATGAAGTTACTCTACAGCAGGCAAATCCCAGGTCCTCCTTGTTAGTGAATACATTTCATGTTCTTCAAACACATCCCATCTGCAGGATCATGTAATCTTGGCAGACAGAAATATTGATAAAAAGAAAAGTTCCGTTAATCGTATAATAGTACAACCTATTCCTATAGAACAGATTCTTCCTCCCCACACTTACCTTTCAGCTTCTTCCTTTTCAGCAACTGGAACCCCACATGTGGAACAGAATCCGCTTCCTCGTACTCAATTCTCCATTAACAAAGCCATCACAAACAAATGAAGCGACCTTCTGCACTCTGAAATGCCGAAAGCTCTCACCTAATGAATCAAGTTCTTCTACCTGTTATGCATTATTGAGAGCCTCCAAGATCCCACCGCTACATTACTGAGTCAAAGAAAAACTAGAACTGTTATCCCAGCACAGCTTTCGTTTTCTTAGTCTACTTTATACGTCAATATGTTCTTCAGCTGGAAAAATAATTGACAGAGCTACAAAGAAATAGACAATTATACCGGTGATGAACAGAATAATCTTCAGAAAGCAAGTTAAGAATGTTGTTTCTCATTAGTATAACCATTTGATCCTCTACAAATTATATATACATTACCACTGAAGAATCTCCAACTGCTCTAACAAGTTGCCAATAACAAAACCAGAACAACATGAGATCATTAATGAGATTGATTGAGGGCCCTCAAAGCTTTTCTTGGCCATCTCCATCTGCAAAATGCACCACAAGAATATTAACACGTGAAAAAATGGGGAACCTACTCAAGCTTGACAGAAGAAAAACAATTTGGGAAACTTCAAAACACAAATAAAGAAATAGAATAACATAAACGACACAATCTGTGTCACACAACAGCAGGATCAGTTCTTGGTCTCCTTGCAGGCTTCATCACTCCCACTTATCTATTCTCGAAAATATAGCAAAACAACATAGTCAAATTGGAAAACGTATAGAAATGGTTTCAAGGAGAACTAAGAACCGTCCTGTCTCGGATAAGCAATTTGTTAGGGCTTCAACCTAGATAACCCATTTCATCAATAAGGGTATCAAGGTCCTCACCCCAATCTAGTGTCTCGGCAATCAAATCCTCAACTTCCACACCATCTGATACTTCTTCAGCGTCATTTCCTGCAACCAGATCTTCACTGAGGAATCCCTCCCAAATATTTCCAGTAACTGGATCCAAATCAGAAGCATTTCCAGTTGGCACAGATGATGCATTCAAGTTTGCATTACTGCTTGATTCACTATCCAGTGCAGCAGTGAACAATGTTTCCATCTCTGTTTGTATCTTAACCAGTTCTTCTTGATCTTGGCTTACATAATTCAAAGCCTGATCACTAGTCAAAGCAACTGAGACTGCGTCTTGAAGATCGTCTTCACTTGGACTCAATGTGAGTCTTCTCTTCTGTCCAATCTCAATACCTTGCTTCCCTCTTCTTTGCCCATATTTATCTACATATTGCTGTAAAAATGTTGGATTGGAAAAGGCTTTAGCAAGGAAGCTCATCATCTGATGCTGCTTCTTCTCTGTGCTTCTTACCCTTTCCTCCATTGCCACGACTTGATCCCCCGAATTCTGTTGTTGTTGCTTAAGTTTTATAATTTCAGTCATTAACAAGTTTCGATCCCTCTTCAGTCTCTCAAGCTCTTCATCCAAGCCATAGTTCCCTAATTCAACACAAGGACCTCCTCCCTGTTGGTACAAGCCACCGGTGGCATTCCTTCTCCTACGGATGGTCTTCAGAAGCTGCTTCTGACCACCAAGGAAACCCTCATTGGCAAATTCCCATCTATCCGGATCCACCTTCCTGAAACCCTGCAATAATTTGGATCAACGGATGAAAATAAAATTAGGTACACGTGCCGATAACCACATACTACTAAACAAGGAGAAGTATTAACCTAACTTGCATCTCCAATCTTGACTAAAGATTCCAGAGTCATCGAACAATCATCAAATACAACCAGTAGAACTCATCAGAATCTCAAGATATCAGCACATCCATCTTATATTGCTGTACGCATCGAATTGTGCAAACAGCAGCAAAAGTGCGTGCGTCAGTAAAGCGAAGATACCACAAAATGATTATATATGTTAGCCCCAAAATTATCAGTGCAAGACAAACCCAAGAACATACATCTGATAACATCATCATATGAACTAACCTCCGTAAAAAGAACAAAGAAAAAGCGTGATCCATATCCCAGGAAAAATCTACCTATAAAGATACCAGAAAACTCAAAGCAACTAAGAGAAGTAATCCAACAATACTGTAATTCCAAAATCCCTAAGAGAAATAATAATCACAACACCCGAATTAAAAGGTACCAAAATACAAAACCCAAAATCAAGACGACCCGAGTGATATTAAGGAAAATTAGACACTGCCATACAAGAAAATTAGGGTTGATGAAATTTGTGGAAAGAAATACTTACATATGTGTTAAGCTGACGAATGAAGCTTGAGAAATTATTGTGCTTGAAGAACCTAGGAAGCAGAGTAGTAGAGAATTTGTGAGAGTCCCAAACAACGAAGCTGTTCCTGGCCTTGCTCCATGAGATCACTGAATCAGTTAAAGGGTCTTCCACCATTTCATAAGTCTTGGTCAGGAATGGAGGTGGCCCCATTTCATTCAAGCCCTCCATAGGCTGCGGTGTACCAGATGATGCAGAACCATCACTGCCACTGCATGGAGGCACTAGGCTCTCTTCTTCTATCTTCACTGTCACAGTTTCCATTTCTTGCTCAATTTTCAAGTAAAGCTGCAATCTTTGAGGTTAACAATGTCAATCAAACTGGATTAGGTTGTGTTCTCTATGTTTGTTCTAGTAAGTCATTATCTTGGGACCTGGGAGATTCTCTGAGATGGAGATTTCAAGACTTTGATTGATGATTTAGAAGAAGCAAGCGTAGTAATATATGGGGATGCTGTGGAAACTTCTAGATCTTGTAAGATCAAGTGTAGAATTAGGGAGAAGGTTGAAGATTTTTGTCAGCCTTTTTTGTGAACTTTTTCTTGGTGATTTCTTACAACAATAGATTTGTGGGACAGCTGTTTCTTCGTGAGGGTCTACGATATATCAGAAACTTCTCAAGAATTCCAGAAGGATTCATATAAAATATACTTACAAGTTTTATCACTATTTATTTTTTATAATTCTTTTTTTAAAAAATAAAAACAGAATTGATAAATAATCTATATTAATTCAAAGTTCTTTCATTTCCCTAAATAGGGTTAAGACTTAGGAAGAAAAAAGCCATAACTTAATAACTGAAGTGTGTTGTCCATGACTTAGATAATCATATTCAACATATTTTTCCCTTTTGGGGAATGATTGATAATATTCAATCTATCAGAAGTCATATTTTCCATGTACACTTTATTTGTACACTTTCTTTAAGTAAGATGTTCTTTTATAGGTCATGTCATTTTATAAGGTCTCTAAAGTTATATTCTTAGATCATTTCCATGAAGAAGCAAGCTGAATTGCAAGGAACTTTAGAAAATTGAAAAAATACAATATTTTTATGTTAAAATATATAATAGCCTCATTTTTGCATAACTATGTGCACTACGTTTTATCCTCGATTACAAATAGTATAAATATGATAAACTAAATTACACTAGTAATTCATGTTTATTTTAAGATACTTGATTTTGTTCATTACATATATTAGTTTTGATGTTGAAGTTGATTCTTAATTATACATATCACAAGAAAATGATCAAAGCTCTCACATTTCTAAGTATACTTAATATATATATTATGCAAGAAGATCAAGTCGAACTCACAATTTGATCTGTACAAGTTTCACCTCAAACCATTCGGGATGCATTGAGTCATTTACTTAAGTTTTTAATAAATCATAACTTCAACATCATCAACTTGAAAGACTTTTAGTAAAATCAGATGAGACGATAGTTTTTTCTTATTTATTATATAAACACAATTATATACAATTATTTTTATCTGTTAGACATTTATATTATAATTACTAAACTTCTCCCCCATGTTATAACATACTATATGCTTAAGTCAAAATATTCAATTCTAGTAGATTCAAGAAAACATGTAAACAATAAAATTTCACAAGATATATATAAATATTATATATATATATATATATATATAGAGAGAGAGAGAGAGAGAGAGAATAGATCACAGTAGATGTTACTCCCTTCATCTTAACATTGAGTTTCTTCTTTTCTAATATAAATAAAAAAATTTTATTTGGAGTTTCATTATTTTTTTAGGTAATTCAAATTTTATTAACTCATGAAACAAGCTATCATCACAGCTAAATAAATGTTATTAATAACAGAAAATAATATGATAACTTATTAAAATTAAAATAGTATTCATACTTTCTCCATTTAAAATTAAATATCTCATTATCCATTTTTAATTGTAAGGAATTAAATATCTTATTTTCTAATTTAATAAAATTTGTATTAAAAAAATAACGTTACAAAAGTTAAAATTAACTAAATTAATTTTTTTAAAAAAAATAGGTGGAAGTCAAATAGATAGGAAGTATTAACATTTAATTTCGAATTGATTTAATTGTTACTTGAGGTAGATATCTAAAAACTAGAACAGGTTGGATTTGGACCGAGCCTCTCTGAAATGGATATTTAGCTACACGTGGGCTGGGCCCTAAATACTTATGCATTGTCTTGCGTATCAAAGACGAAATATTTTAAATTGAAATTTTTTCTTATCAATTATGATATTTTTATTTGAATTTTAATTAGAAATGAATGTTGAAACTTTCTTAGAAGATATATATATATAAAGTAATTTCAATTTTTAAAAGTTTTAATTAAATTGTATTAAAAATTCAACGATTCGTACATAAGAAAATTAGAATGAAGAAAAATATGTTTGGGACTGAATTGTCGATTTCTATTTTGACTCATCAAAATTGGATTTTTTTTTTATTTTTTAAATTAATAAAAAATTTAATGAAGGAATTGTTATTATTATATTTAAAGGGAATTAAGTTAAACACTATTAATAAAATTTGTCAAAGTTAAAATAGGGCATTCAAATCTGGAAGAAGGGAGTTTTGTTGCTTGTAGTACGGAATGAAGCATCAATATTTTTTTTAACTATGATAGGGTTTGGGATATTTTAATTCTTTTTTTATATCATTTTCTACACCATCAAATAAAATAATATTCCCTCCATCCAAAAATGAATAATTCTATTTTGAATTGTCCGGAATTGAATGTTTTCTTTCCTAAACTAGTAATAAATTCATTAAGAAATTGATAAAACAACGTATTAATGAACTAAGTCAAACTAAAATATTCAATTTCAGACGGAAAGAATATATATTACCCGATTTAGATAAAATACTCCCCAGAGTTTAGTATTTCTTTTTAAGATTTTATCTATGGTGGGGTAGAGAATGGTATAAAAGAAACACTATTACAGGTGTGGCAAAGTAACATAAAGGAATGAAGTACTTACCATGACCACCATCATCTTATTATCTGATGATATGATTTTTGAATTGCAATAATGGATTTGGATAATAAAAGACTATTGGGCTGTGATTAAATTTCTTGTTGGATCTTCTTATTTCTCATTGGGCCTTTTGCTTACCATTCCTTCATACACTGGCAATTTGGATAACCTTCTGTTATAATTTTATAAGATTTAAATTCTTTATTTTCGAATTCTTCTCATTTTGTACGCCAATTTATTAAGATAAATTTATTTCAATATTATTATTATTATTTTATACCCCCAACTCTGAGAATCAACCGTAATTTCACACTTACTCTCGTTATATCTCAAACTCAAGACTTTCACTTGCCACCAAACTAACAAAAGACTTAACAAAATAAATTTATTCCTAATTATATCTTATTCACATATTCTAAGAAAATAATTTATGAATTTTTTCCCCAATACTATACCGATGAAAAAAACACTAATTGAATGTCATTTTTGCCCCTAACACTAATACTAAGAAAAAAAAAAATGCCTTTGTCTATAATTGAATGTCATTTTAAGTTGCTCAAATTTTAAGAAAAAAAGGTTAACTTGATTCACTTATGGTATTGCGAAATTAATTTCTTTATAAAATTTTAACTCTTTTAGGAAATTTATATTCAATTTTGAAAGAATCAAAATAGAAATAGAGAGTCAAAGACATTCAATTCCAAATAGATAAAGTATTGAAATGACTTATCTATTAAAAACAATGAAGTAATTAGTATGTAAATTAATCCGAACACTGTTTTAAAAAATGAAATAATTACAAAATCTATGATCAAAAGAAGTGCTTACAACTCGAAACATAAGTATGAAATGCTAATTATTTTGATGTCTTAGTATAAATTGTGTGAACATTTTGTTACTTACCAAATGATACTTTCACCTTCGTCTAAAAATTGAATGCTTCTATTTTTATTTTAAATTATTTGAAAATGAATGTTTTATTTTCTAAAATCATCAAACTCTTTTAATAAAATTTAAGCAAGTCAAAATGAGACATTTAAATAAAAATGAATAGAAACATTTGTATTAAATAAAAATTAACAAATTAATTTTCTTGCAAAATAATAAGAATAATATTCACTATGTTTTGATTTGATGGAAAATTATAGAGTACCTTTAACTTTCATACAAATTACTAATTTATCCTTATCATTAGTATAGTTATTTGTAGAATCACTGTACAAGTAGATGTAAATCTTAAAATTAAAGAGGTTGTTAATGAAACTTTATATTAAAACTATAATTATTTTAAGAAAAATGAAATATTTAATTAGTTAAAATTTCTTAAGAAATTAGAGGCATGGGTAGACGCACAGTCATGGTAGGGTGGACATAGACCCACCTTGAAAAGAAAAAGAAAAAAAAGTTAGTAATATATATTTTGTTAAAAATTTAAATTTAATATCTTTTGCCCTCCATAAAGAATTCAAATTTTTGTTTAATATATTTTTGCTCACTCTAAAGAAATCAGATTTTTATTTATTAATATCTTTTAGCCTACTCTAAAAACAAAAAACCCTAAGGCCTCATGCATACGTTTTGGAAATAATATAAAAGACTTTCTTTTAAAAATAAATTACTCCCTTCGTCCGAAATTGAATGTTCACATTTATATTTTGAGTCGTCCATAAATGAATATCTTATTTCCTAAATTAGTTAAAATTTTCTTATGAAATTGATATTGTTAACTTTAAAATTAACTAAGTCAACTAATTTTTTTAAAGTTTGTACAAGTTAAAGTGAAACACTCAATTTCGGACGGATGGGGTATTTTAAGAAAAGAAACTTCCGTTATCAATTCTAGTTTCTAAATTTTTGCCCAAAAATCTTCTATATAAGCAATAAACTTTACACATTCATAACCTTACTTTAAAAAATATACATAAAAAACTTTATTTTGAGAAACATTCCTTTTCTATCAATCTCAATAATCAAGAGCAAATCACAATTTAAGATTATTCGATATAATTTTTACTAATCTATGTTACTTATGATAAATTTCGACATTAATGTTATAAATAGTTAGAATTTAAAATTTTGGTGATCTGTTATTTTTATTATTTTTTTTATTTTGCATTGAAATAAAGAATTTTCTCAAGAACTATTTGCTAATGGTACATGAAATAAATCAAAATAACCCTGAATTGCTATAAATTTGGATGATACTTGGAAGAAAAATTATTTGGTAACTTACATATAGGGAGATAATTTTTAATAATGAATAGAATGAATTTATCATTCAAAAATTTTAAAATAGGATGAAATCACGTCGAGTTCAATTGTAACTTTTAGTTTTATATTTATATATGTAAATAATATTATTCATAAATGTTTAGGTTTTTTTTTTTAATAAAAGAAACACAATTGATCCAATAGTGCCCCTCCTGACTCAACGACCTGGCTATGCCACTGATTGAAGTAAAAATATCTTCAAATATCTAATTAATTAATAATAATAATTTAATGACAAAGCTAGAAGGATTTTATATTTAAAAACGGAGTAAATATATATTACCGTGATCTAGAACACGGAGACGATCGAAATGGGCTTAGGGTGACAGCGTCTTCCATCTTCTCCGGTGAGCCGAGTGGAATGGAGCCGAGCCCACATAGATTCAGATGATGACGTCATGGGTGACCCCATTATTTGACAGAGCTGTCTTGTCAGGTTTCCATTTCTCACCGGTCTCCTTCGTCAACGTTTTGAAACTGGGGTGGATTTTCTTCACCGGCCGGCGACGACGGTGGCCATTTTAACGCTTTCATAATTCCTTTCTCTTTTGTCTTGTCTTGGCATGATTTGATGCTTTTTACTTGGCTTGTAATTGTTTTACAAGTGTCTCTTTCTTCCATGCATGGCTTTACTTTACTTACCCTCTTTAGTAATTAACGATTCTCATTGAAACGTGGAAAAAGTGTCTGCATCAATATTCTTCCTTAATTGTATAAATTGAAAGGTATGAATTCAATGAATGTTTGATGGCAGTGTTATTTGGCCAAAAAAAAAAAAAACCAAACGCCACAAAATTTTTGTTCCAATAATACACTTCTTCTCTTCTAAAACGAGTTATGATGTGTGTGTGTGTTCACAAGGCTCCATCAAATCACTTTACTTCAGTTCAATGTAGGAGACATAACTAAGAATGAAATGGGTCATTTTTATTATCCAGATTAATTAGTACCTAATTTCATTGATATTTAACATAAAAATTCGTTCCTCCTTTGTTTGAAGATCACAAATAAACACTAAAATGAGTATGGTTGAGGATTCTATATCATTATGATCATCATGACAATGAGGACCATGGATGGAAGACATATCGTGAATGACATTTTTGGGATTTCAGATGAAGATGGTTTGCATTTAGGAGGTGACGAATGGCATAAATTCAATTTATACCTCCGTAGTAATTTTAAACAAAATGTTTTATTTTCTATTTTTTTATTTAACGGTGCCCTCGATCAGTTCTTACGCACATCGACTATTCGTTATGATGTACAACCCACCAAGGCCAGGGTATGCAATCCGACCGAGTCGAACCCACGATCTACAATATACAGTCACGCCTTCGAACCACTCGATCACACCTTTGGGTGCATGTGTTATTCTCTTGAGTCTTGATCCCTCATGTCTTCATGGACATTCTTTTGTCATGGAATAATACTTCCTCTTATCAAAATTGAATATCTCATGTTGGCTTCATAAGAGATGAAAGAGCGCATTTGACTTTTTTAAAATTACCTTTCTATCCTTGTCATTCATGTAATTATCAATGAGATCTTTGGTTAGTGAATGAAAATTCTTACATTAAAGAGATGGATAACGAAATTATGGAACTTTATAATAAAAATCTACTTTTTTTTTTTTAAAAGGCATTTAATTCCAGACATCTTAAAATATGAATAGAGACATTCAAATCTAGAAAAGGAGAATACAAATCAATACACGGTTAAACATTACCCATGTTAACATCTCACTAGTATCAAAAAATTATTTATTTTGATTCACAATATAGGTCATTTAAGATATTCAAATTAATTTATTTCATATTATATGTCACTTTACAAAATTTCATAACTATTTATTATTGTTATTGAACTTTTACCTTATTTATTTTTTATTCTTAATACTGATGTAAAAAGGTTAAACGACATATATTATGAATCGAGTAAAGTAATAATATTCATTTTGTACCACAATATAAGTCATTAATCATTAATTTATTTAGATTAAGAATCTTTAAATATAGTTATATTTTATCAAAAAAATACCCTTTTCTAGCTCTTTTCAATTACTTTCCTTATCCTACAATATGAGTCGTTTTATAATTATTATCAATGCATAATTATTAAGTTTTTTCCATTCTTTCCCTTCATTAGTATTATCAATCATTAATTGTAAAGAAAGAAAAGAATAATTACTCCTATTAAAAGAGATAAAGAAAAGAAGTATTTTTTACCTATCATAATTACATTTAAAACTTCTTAATCCATTCATAATAACAGCTAATACCTTATATTATGAGATAAAGGTGTTACACTTCGTTTTCTTTAAAATAAATTTAAGAGAATGTCAATAAAAAGTAAGAATAGAAAAAAAAATCAGCTTAATTATGCATCGATAATTACAAAATTACAAGTCTTTATAGGGACATCTCAGTGGGTGGAGTGATGGTCTCGTAGACCATAAATCTCGAATTCAAATCCCATCAATATCCTCCTACTTAAGCAAAATGTCAAGATGCTTAAAAATTGATCGAACATCATTAAAATAAAAATTATAAAATTACACATATTTTAGTTATGCGCATACCAAGTAGAGATTTGCACAAAATTTCATGAGATTTGGAGATGGTGTTCTCATTGAGAGGAAGAGAGGAGTGTGTAATGGGGAAGTCTTTTTGAAGCTTCCCAAGATTTTAGGTCCCCAAAATAGTGGAATTTCACATGATCCAAGGAATCGTACCATATTATGGTACCTACCACTCCTTGAATCGCTCCCAGGCGTGAGATCACCCGCATATCCCCCACCCGTGGAAAAAGATGTGCTGAGGCAGCCTTGTGAAGTATACACATCAAATTTGGAGTCCAATCATGAATCAAGTACTACAAGAAGACTAATTCAATGTAAATTGGCATAATTAAACTAATCATGTAAGTATCTTCACGACTCGAGAATCATTTCCATGGATGGAAAACCTAATTGTTATTCCTACCGTTTCAAAATAAGTATCGTTTTAACGGAAAAAGGAGTAAATTTTACATCAATATCTATCATTTTAGTTATTAAAGTTAACTAATTGAAAATTTTTCAATATTACAATTTATTTTATTCCTAAAACAGCTCATCACTCACTAAGAGATATATCATTAATAAGGAAAGATAAAAGGGAATTTTAAACTAATTGCATTAAAAAACATCTAAAAAATAAAGACTTTTTTTATTGACTTTTCCAAGTCGATACCAAGTTTGGAATTGATAAATTAAAATTTACAAAAACTAAGAGCTTACTTATTCAATCGGTAAATACCTCGCCTAAGTACTAAAAATTTACAAATTTATATCATAAAAGTTTTCGTGAACTTGGATCATATATTTGAATTAATTAAGCAAAAAGTTAATTTACAATTGTGTCAGAAATAGACTCAATATATTAGTGAAATAAAAAATTATATTCAATAACTTATAAATTTCTTTGAAAATGAGAGTCGAACTTACGGTATGTATTATGCAAGTCTCATCTAAAATCACTAAATCATATTTTTGGATGCTTTCAACTTTGTTTGAGTGGGTTATTTTTTCCGGGGTGGCAGTGGAATTATTTATTTGTTACATCGATAAAAGCAACAATCTAAAATTTGAAAAATGGCAATGAAGAAATAAAATGGGATTCAAACATACAAAGGGTGGTTAAGATTGTTTTGGCAACCTGCAATTGGCCATCAAACATGAAGAATCATTAACTCATTTCGAAATAATTTATGGACTTTTTCAAAACGAAGAAAATTCCAACTTGACAAATATTACTGTTCCGTCACTGAATATAAGTCATTCTAACTAATTTTTCTTATCATTAACTATAAGTCATTATTATTAATTAATTAGATATTTAATTGTATCTTTTCTATATTACTCATCTAATAATATATTTAGAAACAGAGGAAGTATTCTTTTTTTTTTCAATCATTTTTATTTTTCCTATGCCTTTGGAATCTATGGGTAGACTGGAATTAAATTTGCATCATTCATTTGACGATAAAAAGAGGTTCTCACAAAGGCCTGATGTTATGGATGACGAGTTCTCTTCTTGATGATTTGAATTTGGGATTTGACCAAAAAAGTGTCATTACCACACACTTATTTCTCAAACAACCCAAAACATTGTTGGGTCATAATTATATTTTGTCCTCTCAAGAAAATCAAATTTTACTTTCATTTTAAAAATTAGTTTAAGTAAAAATTAAAAATTTAAAGAATATATATATATATATATATATAGAGCTTTTCTAAGAGGTGCGACGGAGGGCTGTGCGCCTGTGTGCGGATCATCAA
>JAOXNR010000028.1:17891295-17916537 GCA_028571225.1 Parsonsia alboflavescens
GACAGAAAATTAAAATAATAACAACAGTATATGCAATTTAACTAGCTAGCAGATTCAGCTGCTAAATATGGAGGAAGTTTATTATTACCTGAAGACCAGACCATCCTTTTCTCATGTCATCCGATTTACTATCAGCCTCAGATACCCATGCCCACAATATCCTCCTCTTTTTGGCTCCATCATAAAATGATTTTGAAGCATAGAACATCCCATAATCATATCTGTACCTCAGCCTCACATTGTCATCCATGAAGTCAGTATCAACATCAAAGTTGTCTGTCTTTGAGTCGTAAGTTCCTATGATGTAATAGTCATTATCGTTAAAGCTTGCCTTAAGTACATGTTTAATGTCTTTTCCTTGCACAGATGTATCAAGTCCATTCTTCTCAGAAATACTCACAGGAAAGAAATCAGGACACTCCCACATTCCGGTTTTATTTGAGAAATGAAGTGGACTATCAGCCCTAGTCCATTTTATGAAATCCTTGCTTCGAAATAGAAGTGCTGTCCCATGTCCATTGATTTGGCTCCCAATGACAACCCGCCACTGTTTATCGTGCCCCAGCCAGGCAGTGGTTGGATCTCTGAAAAGATCTGGTCCAATTTCATTCACAGGAGTTAACAGAGGATTATGATCACACTTCTGCCATTCTCTAAGGTAGGGATCGGATAGATTCTTGGGCGCTGCTAGGTTCTGAACTTGTCTGTTTTTTAAGTCTTCTCCAGTGTATAGAATAACAGGCCCTTCTGGAAGCATTGTGACAGAACCAGAAAAGCATCCGTTGAAGTCATAAGGATCCGTTGGATTAAGTGCATGCTCAAGATGAATCCAGTCAACAAGATTATAGGATACAGAATGCGCCCAAGTCATGTTACCCCATACAGCAGCATAAGGATTGTATTGGTAGAATAGATGGTAAACTCCCTTGTAGTACATGGGACCTGTATCCAAAGATGAACTTTTCAGGCCAAATTCAGGAAACAATTTCACTGGGACAGTTAATTGTTTTAAGTTCGTGTCAGCAGCAACGTTATCAATCCCAAATGCTATAAGTTTGAGCTATCAACTAATAGCTGCTAAACCACAATCAACACGAAAATGAATTGTCACTTGGCAAGGAAATTCACTGCTAAACCACTAGCAGTGATTCAAATATTCGAGGGATTCCACAACTTTGGCTTAAGAAAACAAACAAATCTATAAAGAAAAGTGAGAAAGATCTTACCATTTGGATCTGAGGATTTATTGTCAATCGGTAAAGGATTCCATCAGCACCAGGACCCAAATCAGCAATGACAAGAAAACACAGGATAAGGGCACATATATACATCATTAAGCACAATATTATAAATGAAAGGCAGTGTACCATTCATCCAGTTTTGAGGAGGTTGGAAATGGTAGCCTGTCCTGTAGGGCTGCTGTTCTCGAAGATTGTTTTGAAGTTCATGATCAGCCTCAACTTCACCTCCATATGCAATCAAGAAAATGAGTAGCAGAAGTATCCAAGCCATGGATGCCACCATGAACTTCTTTGGATTAGGATAGAATAGGTAAGACCAAATACCTCTGCTTGACTTGGAAAAAGTTCAACTACATTTAATAAGTCAATGGAAAATTGGTACCCCAAATTTGCTCTTTCATAATTAAAAGAAAAATATAATTCTATTGCATTTCCTAACTAAAAAAGGCTTGAAACCTTTACAAGTTATGACAACATTTGACCATAAAATAAGTTCTATAAAATTGGGAAATCATCAAAAGGACAAGAGTTAGCATCCCTACCGGCTCCCAATGTGGTATCCCAGATTAAATAATTAATCTTACATCTATTCCCTGTAGGCTAGATGGATCTGATCTCGATTTTCTCCATCTAATAAACTAGTATAATAATTATATAATTGCTTAACTTCCAAAAAATTGGCTGTTCACTTGAACCCATAACTGACAAGGAGATACAAATTCGATAGCGAAAACGACATCTTTATTTAAGGGACTGAAAGAAAACAAATAAAAAACTAAAGGGAACACTGACAAAAGAGAGAAAATAAACTTGTAATGGAGAAGATAGACATTAGATACCGTTTGGAATTTCCTTGAGAGGTCAGGAACGCCATCAGGAACTCCAGTTCTTGGCTGATTTCCAGAGGGATGATGCTAGAAAGTATGTGTTCTCATCTGGGTTGGTCAAGAATCACATATATAAATAAATCCAGTAACTGCAGGACACTGATATTTGGTGCAAGAAAAAAAAGGAAAGAAACTGGAAATTGTCACGAACCCAATAGAATAAATTACTCGTGCGTTTGGAAATCGCATGGGTATGGGACTATGGGTCAATGTCAGACGGTACCCAAAATGGAAGAGATGTGAATAAGGATATAGGGATTGGCATTGTTGTCGAAAGCTTGCAAAGCAGGGACCAGCCTCCATGGCTGACAATTGGGAACGCAGCAAAGTAGCCTGAGAATGTGGGAGACCACGCCTGCTGCAGGCCATTAAAGGAATCCTTTCTTGGTAGAGATATTGATATATGCCTAACAAATGGTTTTGGGATGTATATCGTCATGCAGGCAGCTGCTCCTGTGATCTGGAGGATCAAACAAAGGGGAAGAGAAAATTCAAAACCTTTTTCTTAGCAGTCAAGTGGAAATGTGTTTCTTCTCCGTTCATACCATTACTCTTCGTGTAATAGCCTAATGGACACCCTTTGGCAAATTTTAAAAGACGTAACTTAATTTTATTTTTAATATAATAACGAAATCATTTTTTTTTTTTTATAAAATTTTAATTAATTAGAAAAACAAAAAGTTCAAAACATCATTTAAGATATTTTATTATATTTATTACTTTTGGAAATTGAATATTTTACTTTATTTTCATGAAATTTTTATTAAGGAATTTAAAATAAACTAATTCATTTGAAGAGAGGGAAAAAAAAATGGGCTCAATCAACCTATAATTTTCATTCAATCCCGAAAAGAAATATTATTTTGCTTTCCCATGCATTTAATTCTTTTATTTTCTTATTATAAATAGAAAACACTTTAATTCTCAATACTCTTTTCATTAAAAATTGATAATTTATATCTCAAATGATTTTTTAGATTAAATCACATTTTGATATTGTCTGTCATTAACTTGCAAAATTAATTTTTTCAACCTCTAATTTATCTATAAAATATTAGTATACAATTTATTATAGTATATAAATAATAATAATTATTTATTTATTTGTTGAAAAATAATAATATTAAAAAAGTATTGTTAAATTAAGTATTCAAAATACCAAACAATTTAATTTAAAAAATAAATAAATAGCAGTACTAGTACAGTAGTACTTAGAGAAGCAACAGGGTCCATGATCTTGTAGCCGTTTTTCCAGCAGTGTTTACCCCGTAAATTGGGAAACCTTGCATGGGCTTGGGCTCCAACGAACTAAATTAGAATTCTGGATGGGCTTCAAGAATTTTTTGGCATTTCATTGGGCTAAATTAGAATCCAATTCAAGTAACAGTCATCCTACTGTCCGGATAATCCTTTTCTGGTCATTTTCACAGCAAAATAAGTTACATGTTCAATATATGACTGATTAATGAGGACAAATATGTTATTTTAACTATCAAAATCAATTTAAAAAATATCGACTTATTTAGTTATTAAAAACTTTATAATTTTTAATTTGATCATTTTTAATTTTCTTTTTTTAAATTCTAACTTCTATTGCATGTGAAGTCATTGTCATGATTAAATGTTTAAAACAGACGAAAGGATTACTATGGAGATTTTTCTAAGGTTGAAGAGTTAAAAATAGAGGGGAAATTTTGATTCAGGGCCATTGGCACTTAATTTTTTTACCTTAAGCAAAATATATGAATCTTTAATTTTGAAAGCAACGATAAGGCTTTCATAAATTTAAGTGAAACCAAAAAATCAAATGCATACATCATATCTTAGATAGAATTACTCTTTTAACCAAGTCACTTTTTCCGAGCAAGCATACATATATCCGTTAATTTATAATCTTAGTTTTATTTTTATTTTAATACAATATTGAACTATTTCTCGGGGAAAAAAAAATCACATGCTTACAAATAATTGCCAAAAAGTTGGAAGAATGAAATGGAATCGTGTCCATGACTGAGTGAGTTGGAAGGATAATAATTGACAAAGAAAAAAAAAAAAACAAAAAATAATAAAGTTGGGGATTTTAAGGAATAAAAAAAAGACAAGTAAAAACAAATTACACCCAGAAAATTATTGCAAGAACATAAGGAGAAGAGAAGAATAAGAATTTATTGAGAAGATGACTCTGCGATTCACGTTCTTTTGTTTTCTAGCAATTCTATTCTTTTATAATATTTATGGGTCTGTTTATGTGTGGCCATTGGAATAATATATCTGACTGCGATATTTTATAACCAAGATTTTCTTCTGCTGTCATCATAAATTTACTGTTTTAATTTAGTCATATTACTGTTCCAATCTGACCATCAAGATCGATTACATTCAATTACATAATCATATTAATTGGATTTTTTTTTAATGACCGATTAGAATGTTTTGACGGGAATGATGAAAAACGATTTTCAACTGTAATCTCTTACTTTCCTTCCATAAAAGATGATCACTCAGCTAAGGCTTGGGATTTTCGATTACATAATTATGTATCATTTTCTGTTACATCAATATAAATTTAATTCATGTCCTTAAAAATGATCTAGTTCCCTAAGCTTTATTTGGACCTGAAAACAGACACTAACATGAATGTAAATCATCGGTTTATGCCTATGGTTTCCAAAAATGGAAATACACACACAGAGGCAATAAAATTACAAAGCTTTTTAAAAAATTACAATTCATTATTCATGATTGGTAAGTACTTATGTGATGGAATATATTGTTTGACACGTATCCCTGTCTAAAAAGATATACTCTCTCCAGCCCTAGGAAGAAAGATGCGTTGGTAAGTTTGAGGTGATATTGAGAGAAAAAATTTGACTGTCGAAAGTTTGAATCCCGATATTTACATCTTTTGTGTAGCGGCCCTGTAAAAGTTCTTTCCCTTTGCCCTCTAGCTCATATCCCTCGATTTACATCATGTTGGATTAAGAGATCGGGATTTCGCCTTTTTGACTTTCCCCTAATCAAAGATATACTTTCTCTATCCAAAATTGAATGTCTCATTTTTGACTTGAACAAATTTTGAAAGAGTGAGTTGAATTAGTTTATTTCATAGTTAATAATTCTTTAAGAAAATTATAACTAATTTAAGAAATGAGATATTCGTTTTTGAATAACTCAAAATGGAAATATATATATTTAATTGTGGACGGGGGTAGTATGGAATAACTTAATAATAATAATAATAATAATAATAATAATAATAATTCACTTTATTAATCTTTCATGTAATTATTCAATTATTTGGATAAGACGAGGCTAATCAACTAATTTGATTTTTTGCTTCGGATTCACCTGTTCAGTTAAAAATAATAAAAAAAAAATTCGTTTGATGTGACGTGGAATGGTTGATTGTCGGAAGAGCACGCGGGACAAGTCCGGAAAATTCTTCTTCCGATTTTTCACATTTTAAATTAAGAAACTTATGATTGATCAGAATTTTTCAACTTGTTATGATGGAAGTTTGATATTACCAATATGAGAATGTAATTATTTTCTATCGTATGATTTTCGCAGAAGGGTCAAAAAAGATAAAAATTCTATTTCTCTAATGTAATCACCAACATATGATCATATGTAAATTGACGCCCCGTTTTTTTCTACAACGAGCTTACTATTTTGAGCTTGTACATTGAGTGGAATTATACTCCATCTTTCCGTAATTGAATATCCCATTTTTCATTTTAAATTGTCTAAAATTGAATATTTCATATTCTAATTTAGTTAAGATTTTATTAAGAAAAGTAAGATTACAATATTAAGATTAACGAAGTCAAACTTGTTTTTTAAAATGCATGCAAGACAAAATGATACATTTAATTCCGAACGGAAGGAGTAATATTTTATAAATAATAATAAAATATTCTTTCTATCCAGAATTGAATTAAATGTCCTTATTTCTATTTTGAGCTTTCCAGAATTGAACTTCTCATATCGATAATTACTAAAAACTTTACAAAGGAAATTGATATCATTATATATTCAAAATGAACTGTGTCAAACTCGCATCCAAGAATGTGGCTGAGTAATTCGGAGGTGAAGTCTACATAATGTAGATCGTGAATTCGACTCGATCTTTCTACATAATCTAACTTTAATGAGTTACAACTTCTAAAGAAATCATCAAAATGCATGCGAACTGTCCCGAATTTGACTCTATATACAATGGTAATATGTTGGCTCATTTTAGAAGTCATTTTGCCCTACGGTAAAATAATTGGTTTATAATGAAATAATGTCCCTTTTTTTTTTCCCTTCAAATTTTAATCACTTTTATTCTTTTGAAATGGAACAATGCACTTGCCATAGCTAACAAATTGCTAGTTTGATGAAACAATATATATTTTGCTTGATTGCTAGCTCAATACAAAATGAGAGTCTAGCTTCATATATGTTCCAATTTGAAAATGCAGAGTGGATCCTTTTTAACAGGTTGATTTCTTTTCTTTAGTGTTCAAAGATTTCCAATTAGGTCTGATATGTGAATTCTATAGTTAAAACATTAATCATAAAAGTGCAAAGTATATTAAGATCTAAGTTTATTTAAAACTACAAGATTCTCGCGGACCTCTCATAACATAATATCTATAAGATCATGGTTGATTTAAAATTACATGGTCCGTGTAAATCTAACATAATAGAATTTATCGTTTTTAACAAGTTTTCTTTAGTGTTTAGAGATTTCCAATTGGGTCCGATATGTGAATTCTATAGTTAAAACATTAATCATAAAAGTGTTAGGTATATTAAGATTGTAGTTTATTTAAAACTACAAGATTCGTGCGGACCTCTCAAAACATAATATCTATAAGATTATGGTTGATCTCATAACATAATATTTGTAAGATTATTGTTGATTTAAAATTGCAGGGTCCGTGTAGATCTAACATAATAAAATTTATCTTTTTTAACAAGTTTTCTATACTTATGGATCGGTTTAGATCTAACATAATAAAATTTATCTTTGTTAACATATCTTTTTATCCCTGGACCAGTCCATGTGGACCTAACGGTCAAGAATTGATCGAAGGAATTCAAAGTACAATAAGACAAGCGTTTTATTGTTCTGATTGGTGTAAGTTTGCACCATATATATACTTCATGTGGACCCTGATTCACAATAAAATTTACCTTTCTAATTGCAAGACTACAAATTATAAAAAGGAATAATATATATTATTTCCCCCAATTTTGATAATTTTGGACAGCATAATCTATGCGAACCTTGTGTAATAGAGACATTTGATTTAGAACGTAGATGTTGTTCTTCAATATTACACTCTTAATAATGAGACCATTATTTTGCAAAGGAAAAAGGTCCACAGGGAAGGTAATGGACAAATGCAAAAGTAAATTAAATAGTACAAATATGATTTCACCATGAATTGAAATGGCCTTTACAATATTGTTGAAGTGAAAACAATAATCAAAGTGAGTGGAAAAAAAGAAGAAAGAAAAAGATTTATAGGAATTAGGTAACAAAGAAAAAGACAAAATACAACACCAAAATAAACTTATATAATCAGGAGCTTCAGCCTATTGCTTTGATGGATATGAAGACTTAGAGATACCTTCTCATCCACAGAGTATTTTACCTTTCTCTCTCTCTCTCTCTTCTCTCTCAAGAGAGTCCTCCCATGGTCTTTCTTTTTTGTATTCATCTGTCTGGCTTTTATTGAGTCTTCCTGGTTCCTTAACAGCTTTAGAACAATTTTGGGCTATTCAAGCAAGAGGCCGATGTAAGAATTTCACTCATGACTTGTTCCTGTTCTTTTCTTTATCATATGTAATTCTTCTTATATATTCTTGATATGTTTTGTCTGCTTTTCATCAATCTTTCTGGGATTTCTTCAAAAGTACATATGATTCTCAAAAAAAGCACTTTTATACTCAAGAACTACTCATAATTCTTTCTTCTTCTTCTTGCTTTCCTAACTTTCTCTCACTTTTTCCAATCTTGCTGGGAAAAAGCAGAACTTTGTGGAATTCATTACTGAATCCAAAGCAGCAAGTTAATTTCGATGATGTTAAAGGGGGATGAAAGCATGTCAAATTTAACATCTGCATCAAATGAAGCAAGCGTAGATGAGCAATCACAACCACCCAAGAAGAGGAGAAATCTACCGGGCAATCCAGGTACAGTAATAGTTCTCAATTTAATTACATTTTCTTGATGTTTAATTCATGAATTTCTGAAAACCCTTTTATAAAATTAACCACCTCTTTTTTTCTTCTGAATTTCTTGGATTTTCAAAACAATTTATTATTAGACCCTGAGGCAGAAGTGATAGCTTTATCTCCAAGGAGTCTTTTGGCAACCAACCGGTTCCCATGTGATGTGTGTGGGAAAGGGTTTCAGAGAGATCAAAACCTTCAATTGCACAGAAGAGGGCACAATTTGCCATGGAAGCTGAAGCAGAGAGAGAAGAAAGATGTGGTGAGGAAGAAGGTTTATGTGTGCCCAGAAGTGACATGCGTGCACCATCACCCTTCAAGGGCACTTGGGGACCTCACAGGGATTAAGAAACACTTCTGCAGAAAGCATGGAGAGAAGAAATTCAAGTGTGAAAAGTGCTCTAAACGCTATGCCGTTCAGTCTGATTGGAAAGCTCACTCCAAGATTTGTGGTACCAAAGAATATAGATGTGATTGTGGAACCCTCTTCTCAAGGTACCTTTTAAATTTTCTTCCAAATCTACATATCATCAATTCTCATATCTAAATTAACTTTCCAATTTATTTAAATTAAGTTTGTGAAACAAATGGCCGATACCCTTACGGTAGATAGTATTGATTAGTCCCATCTATCTCTCTTAAAAAATGGAAAGTAAGACAACGTAAATCTACCCTCCCTTTGTTTGCATTTGATGTATGCTTTCTTTTTCTTTCGTTTGTTTATTTGTAGGCGAGACAGTTTTATTACTCACAGGGCTTTTTGCGATGCATTAACAACAGAAGAAAGTGCAAGGTCAGCCGCAATTGCTAACCCGCTTGCCTCCTTCTCATCGGGTACGGCACGACCTCCCCATCAACTGAACCTCCAAAATCATCATCAATTCCGTACCCACTTTGGTGGTCGTCCTCCTCCTACGGCAGCAGCATTCCCTACTCCGCCGCTGCTGCGGCCCCCGGCCTTCAAACTAGAACAAGACCTATCTTCTTCAAACTTTTTGATGAGCCCAAGAGTAGTAGAGCATTCACCAATCATGATGATGCAGCAGCAAAACATGAGCTCAAACTCAAACCCTAGTGGTGATAATAACAATAATCGGATGCTGATGATGAATTCCGGGGAGGCGGCTTCTTTTCAACCAACAGTAATGTCTCCCCACTTGTCGGCGACTGCATTGCTGCAAAAGGCGACGCAAATGGGGGTCGCAACAACAATGAACAAATCTAATTTTAATCAACCGTCGTCGCCTTCTTCGATGCTCAATATGATGAGACCCCACCAAGTTCACATGATCACAACAACAAATGGGCTCATGAGTTCTACATCTTTGGCCACATCTGTTGCTGGGGCTGGGGCTGGGGCTGCCCCTTTTAGTCTGGGCTTATCCTCACGTGAAGAGATAGGAAATGGGTATAACTTCTCGCAATTCATTCATAGCCAGCAGGAGCAGGCGCTGCAGGAATCTTTTGGGAATAAATCTGGTGCCATCGCCTCTAACTCTAATTGCATGGAGCCAGTTATTACTAGTCCAAGTACTCTTCTAGGCCAAGAATCTGCAGCTGGCTTATTTGGAGGGTCGAATTATGATTTCACTGGAGTCTTGGCCTCAAACGCAAACCGAAGATCATTTCATCAAACACTTGCCGTTCAAGTTCCTGCAGTAGCAACAGCCGAAGCTGGTGGAAATAATTACCAAGGATTGACTAGAGATTTCTTGGGTTTGACTGATCAATGCGATAACCTCTTCATGGAGGCAGATCTTCATCAGATGGCAGCCGGCCGTTCATCATATCATCAGAATTAATGATCTGAGTCGATCGATCACAGGCTGTGGTGGCTGCATGGATCATTGAGGGTTTTTGCTTCTATCGATCGGCAATATTTCTGTTTGAAGTTTTTGTTTTTTGGGCTCCCGAGTAAGTGAGAATTAGTATCTAATCTAGCTAGCCGGGGAAACTTTATTTATTTGTTATTATTATAATTTAGACAATCTCTTATTCTGAAAGTTGTATATTGCTGAGGAACTAATTTCCCCTTTGGCCTTTGCATTTAAAGTTACAATATATACTTAGAATGAGAAACTTGTTTTTCTTATTAATTATTTATGTCCTTTACTTGGAAATTTTGAATATTAATGAGGGTTAGAACGGATATGATCTAAACGACTCAACCCAAATGAATCTAAATACCTATCCAAATACTTAAAATAAGCGGCCATCTATTTTTAAATGGAGAGA
Source organism: Parsonsia alboflavescens (assembly GCA_028571225.1). Lineage (NCBI taxonomy): Eukaryota > Viridiplantae > Streptophyta > Magnoliopsida > Gentianales > Apocynaceae > Parsonsia > Parsonsia alboflavescens. Next base: position 17,901,887 of record JAOXNR010000028.1, read on the forward strand.
AGGCATCATGCCGTTTTCCTCCTTTCTCTCTTCTTGCTTTTGGTTTCTTCTTCGGCAATGACCTCTTTGCTTCTTAGGTTTCTTTTTCTTTTCCAATTAGCAACCCATATTTCTACCCACTAGATCCCTCAAACTTCACAATTTATTGCTTGTCGGAGAAAGAAAGGTAAATGAGGGACGAATTAGACTGAATCATTATTGTCGAATTGTTTGTAATCCTTTTTGGGTTGGTGAAATTGATTCGTTTCCTTCTCTTTTTTTTGTTGATTTTTTTAGATCATCAGATGAATGGGTATGAACAGAAAGGTTCAATTTTTGAAGCTTAATCTATTTCTTTCCCCTTTTTTTTGTTGATTTGTTGAAAGTTTAGTGAATTTATATGAATAGAAAGACTAATTTTTGCTATTGCTTAGTCCATGGGAAGAGTTTTTGCAACATTGCCAAAGGTTGGTGTTCGTTAAAAGAGGAGGAAGGAAAGGAATCCTCTATGAAAAATCAAAAACGACGTCGTATCAATTCAAAAATTTTAAACCCACATCGTTAGTAATTAACCGTCGTACTTCGTAGGAGACTAGGAGACATGGACTCGCGCATCTCATCAAAACTCTCTCTCTACATATATATCCCATGATTTTTTTATTTAGATATGTCAATAAAGCAACGGAGCTCAAGATAAGAGTACTCTTGCATATATTTAAATAATCAATACAGGTGAGCAGATAAATAACATGAGACTCGAAATTTGTGGTTCAATTGAGAGAAGTTCCAAATGAATCCTTCTGAGGGTCAAGTTTAGAGTAGCCCAATGGATAAATCTAATAAGAAAATGGCCCATGATAGCTATCTATAAAATAGCGCACTTACACATTAAAACTTCAAGGACCAAGCGAGATAAAATCCAAGCTTGATTAATGTGAAGTTTCCAATCCTTTATTCCCTAAGTCCCGGAGAGGATTATAGGAATTTGGAAAAAAGTCAGAAGCTTGTGACTCTCGCAAGCTTGATTAAAGCTCGATTAAGGTAGCCTATGCTCCCAACATCTCGCATGCAAGATAGCAAACTACGAAGAGCAAAGGTGGTGCGGGGTTCTTCAATAGTGGGCAAGCGATCAAATTGCACTTGGATAGTGACGTGAATTGCATTGTTTCTCTACTGACTTGTACGTAATAAGTGCAAGCAAGTACAAAGGACATTTAGGTGGTCAACAAGATCCCAACAGCCACCCTATGTACTTGAAATACTCGGGACATCTTGCCAATAAATACAACAAGTACTATACCCATGTCTTTGGACCACTTGAGAAATCCTCATAATAACGAATATGCCATTCAATTTTTTCTATAAATAGAGCTTTCCATGACTGAAGGAAGGTAAGTTCTCCACTCACTTAATTCTTGCTATCTTCTTCTTCAAGTTATTCTCTCTGCAAACTTTCTTAGAGAAACTCTATATCTTGATCTTCAGAGCATATCTATGAGTGACTCTCCACTTTGTTCCTTTGTAGGTTGAATCCAAATTTTAAGATAGCACAAGCACAAACTAGATTGATCTCTGATTTTTCTTGCAACATCACATAGTCAACTTTATATATATATATATTTATATTTATATGAGTGCTCAATATTTTAAGACTCATTACTCTCTGATCTCCATAACATTTTGATATACTTATATCAAATTATATAAAATGAAAAATTTGGAAAAAAAAACTGTCATCGAAATTATAACCGTGTGTACTTGTACAATAGAAATTGAATCTTTTTTTTTAAAAAAAAACAAGAACTACTCAACATATACTCAACAATTCATCATCATTCATAAAACTAAACTTGATGATGTTTGGAAATGATTCAATCATAACCCAAAAACCACTGCAAAATTTTTGAAAATGGAAAACTTATAGTTGGGGGTGTTCAAAAATCAATCAAAACTAACTAAAGTTAATCAAACCAAACGAACCAAACCGACTTAAAACCGATGAAAATCGACCTTTAATCAATTATGATCGGTTCCAAAAATAAATATTTTAGACAGTTTGGTTCGATTATAGGTTAAAAAAAATTTAATCAGTTATGACCGAACTAAACCAATTAAATATAATAATATAAAAATTATAATATACATTATACAAAAAATAATTTTAATAGAAAATGAAATTTTAATCGATTATTAACGGATCTAAACTACCATAATAAACATAAAATATTATTTGATAATATATATTATATATAAACATATACATGTACTTTATAAAAAATAATTAAAATAGGAAAAAAATTAATCAGTTATTAACCGAACTAAATTGTCCATAAATTGATTAAAAATGATTTGGGTTGGTTCGATTGCACATTAAAATTTATAACTAACAGTTAAGAAATTTCTATAATCGATTATAGTGGTTCGGTTACAAAATTTAGTGATAACCGAACCAAATCGAACCGCGAACACCCCTACTATAGTTACAAAATAGGTCACAGTTGAAAAAATAAATTTTTGTATGAAAAATTATTTTTTAAACTATTTTTTATAAACTAAACCCTAAAAGGATATAAATGCTATGGAGTACTACGAAGCATACCTTATGGCGTGCTTCAGTTAAGTTTATAACGGTCGAAGTTAACTGTTAAAAAAAATTAAATTTTTCTATAAAAAAATTAATTTTTCTAATATTTTTTATAAACTAAACCCTAAAAGGATGAACTTTTAGCCTTGGGTATTTGATTAAATTTTATTTTATTTTTTTAAAACAAAAAAATAGTTGACCATTAACTAAAATTAAATTATTTTATAAAAAATTATTTTTTCAAATATTTTTTATAAACTAAACTCTAAAGGATAAACTTTTACCCTACTGGTATTTGATTAAATTTTATTTTATTTTTTTAAAACAAAAGGAGAGCTTACCGTTAACTTCAACTGTTTAGACTTAATTAGAGCTCTATTGCATTTTCATGTATATATATAGTGCATTTTATATGGAGTGCACTGTTAAGTCTTTAACAGTCAAAATTAATTGTTAACTTTTTTTTATTATTTTTTTTAAAATAAATTTGATTAAATACCCTTTAAGGTTTAGTTTATTCTTTTAGGGTATAATATATAAAATATATTTTAAAAAATAATTTTTTTATTAAAGAAAAAATAAAATCAGATATTGACCTTTAGAAATTTAATTGTACACTTTATAGTATTACCATATATATATATATATATAGGGTTCGACTAAGGTATGCGATGTCACACACTTACTGTGTGGGTCAAAGACAGAACACTGTCGTTTTAGTATGTTTTCAAAAAAAAAAATTATCACGACGAATAGCAGAGTAGAGCAAGACCAAAGTACCTCTAGTGACGTTGATTTCTTCTTGTAATGCGACTAATCAGAGTAGAGTAGAGCGAGATACGAGTACGAACGACTAAGTGTCGAGGGGTGCTGTTGGAACGGTGTGACACCATTGGCAAACCAGCTTTGCATAGCGAGAATATATATTTTTTTAAAACATACAAAAATGATGTTGTTCCGTCTTTAATACACACAAGAAGGTGTGTGACATCGCAAACCTTAACCAAACCATATATATATATATTCATATACACTTTTGTTACGATTCATGAGAAAGTTGTTACAATCTTTCCAGTAAAAATCATGCTTTTATGTTTCTTGGAGCCCTATTTGTTATGAAAAAGATATTGAAAGATAGTAATAATAATAATAATAATAATAATCTTCAATTTCGTTTTAATTAGACGAAATGAAATTTTTGAAAAATTAATAATTAATCTTGAGAAAAAAATTAAAACAATTAGAGAATCTCGATTTTTATAGAGCATTCGGTGTCTTAATATTAATGAGACTCACCCGGATTCACACCAAAGAATCTTTGATTTATTTATGGTTTCAAAATTGCCATTTTGTGTACCCTTTGGATCTTCTGTGGCACACCTTCTGTGTCCTTGTATATGACATTTCTATTTAAAAATAAAAACTCTTCCCCTTTTTTTTTTCATATAAATTAAACTTATCTGGAATCTAGAAGAAGAATAAAAAACATCTAATTGTAAATAAGAATATTTTGGAGAATGGCACAAAATAGTGTGAGGCAGAAAATCAATCTCAAATATATATTCAGAAATTAAGCGCGGCCCAATATTTACAAAAACCCCATTATCCAGTATCTTTACATGAGCCACATTCATACTATCCATTGGACTTGGCCTAAAATTTTGGCTACCTATTTTATTGTAAAAATGAAAAATATAATAATCTCAAGATGTAATTTCTTATTCATTTTTTAACTAATTGGGTAGTTTGATCTGAGTGTTTTTTAAATACTGTAAAATGATCAAATTGTTCAATCATAATTTGTTTGAAAACCATTATGATAAAAAAAAAGGAGTTATGGAACAAAGTATAAAACTGACCAAAGGTCAGGTCCCAAAATATCCAATTTCTATTATGAGTTTTTAGTCGATTTGGTCCCCTCAAGTTTGGATTAAAAACAGTGCGGTCAATTAAGTTTTTTTTCAGCTATAATGGTCCCTCACGTTTTTAAGGACAGCCAAAATGGTCCTACCATCAATTTTCGACCGCTCACAAGGCGACGTCGGTCATGTGCACGACACATGAGGAATTGTGAGGGTAATTCTATCATTTCAAACCCGTCTACCCAACAGACACTTGCCCATTGTCTCCTCCAGTGGCGGTCACCACCACCACCAAACTCATCCAACTCCGTGAGCATCGTCAGAGAGGAAATCAAAGAATACTCTGCCCAGATAGTTCCATTTGCTCACTAGTGTGTTGGTGCTTTTCTTTGGATAGCCTAATGATCCTGCAATCTGTCCCAGGTCGTCTATTGCGGTCAAAATTCCTCCAACGTTGCAAATTGTGGCAAGGAAAAGGATTAACATGTCTACGCTGAAGAGGGCTTGAAGAATTGTGTAGTCTTCACCACTGTCTAGTGGCCGGAAAATAGTTCTCTAACAAGAAACTTCATGCTCTTTTGATGCAAGAATTGGACATTGTACTAAAGTTGTAGCCCCAGGATTGTTGGGCTTCTCTGTAACAAATTTCAACTAGGGAATCTTTTCCAACCCCTGTTTCTTACTCTTCCTTCTTGGGGCTTCTTTGGCAACGGTTGAATTGCCGAGTAAATAGATCAGATCCGGATGAAGTTGTTGCTCCGCGGCGATAGGGACTTGACTCGCTCCTACCCACCCTAGGGTATCAAAGCATGTCGGGAATCGGGGGGAACATACTGGAATTAACCATTCCCTTGCAACACACCAGCAACAACAAATCATCTTCCCCGACTGCACTGAGCCTTCTATTCCGGTTGTCAGTGTACAGAGAAATGGTGGAGAAGACTTGCCGGAATTTTGCCATGGAAGAAGGAAGTGATCAGGAGTCCAATAGGAACCAAGCTGGACTGTGGCACCAAATTCGACAAGCTTCTCCGCCGGTGACTAAAGCTGGAAGAGAGGAAATGACAGAATACCCTCACAATCCCTCATTTGCCCTGCACATGACCGCTCCCACCGTGTGAGTGTTCAGAAATTGATGGTTTGGATTATTTCGGCTGCCCATAAAAACGTGAGGGACCGTTATGGTTGAAAAAAAACTTAAATGATCAAATTGTTTTTTAACTCAAACTTGCGGGACCAAATCGGTTAAAACCCCTTTCTCTTCTTGTCGCACGTAAGTTCTTTTGATATTAAATTTTGATAATTAATTTAAAAATTTTAACTAATTTAGGAAATGAAACATTCATTTTTTAATAACTCAAAATAAAAATATAGACATTCAATTTCAGATGAGGGAATACTATCTTAATGAAGGAGAGAGTTTAACTTTGCTTATTTTGTTTAATAACAAAGTGATCCATCTTTTTTGAATGAGAGAGTTTTATATGGGCCAAACCAGGTTTTGTTATTGGTGGATGTTAATTGATTTAGTCCAACCAAACTGATTAAATCAATTGGAGAAAAAATTCATCCAATATTTAGACTATCATCCGATTTAATCCAAACCTATTAGATTGGATTGAATTGGTTCGGTTCGGTTGGATTGGATTTATATATAAAAAATTATTTTTATTTTTTTACTATATAATAAATAAACTTATTATTTTATATACAATTTATGTTTATAATTATAATTAAAAATAAAATTTAATTATTTAATATTTAAATTTAATAATTTATTTATTTTAATGTTATATTTATATTAAATATATAATATATAATAATATAAATATAAAAAGTAATCGATTCGGTTGGAATCGATTTTTCATTATCCATATCCAACAATCGAACCAATATAATCGGTTGAAATAAAAAATCATCCAATCAAACAATTGGATGTAATTGATTTTGACTGGATCAAATTGGATTGGGTTGGATTGATTGGAATTGGATTGGTTTGGATTTGATCACCCCTAGATTTTATGAATTTGAAAGGCTTTTTTATGACCAAACCTAGGGGACGAATTGAGCAATCAAAACACACACATAGGGTTGTTAAAATTTTTTTTCAAAATCGATCCAATTAACTGAACCAAACCAAGCCAAATTGAATTTAGAGTTTTTGGATTGAAAATTTTTCAAATTTAAAAATTGATTCGGTTACTAATTTTATACTTTTAAATCAAAACCAAACTAATCATTTATATTAAATTATAGTTATTATTTAACTTATATAAAAACTTCTAATTATTTCCAATTTCCTATCCTAAACATTTGAGAAAGATATCAATTTGCATTTCTTTTTTTTTTAATATATGTTCTGTTTCAATTTATTAACTTATTTGTTTATTAATATTTTTGGGGTTTTTATAAAATTCAAATTAATGTAATTGCTTGATTTGTAAGTAACTTTTGTCTCCTTAATTTTTCTATTTTTGAACTAACATTTGAATTCTTGTAATTTGATCTTGATTTTTTCTCTTAAAATGTGAAATTATATTTTTCTTTCGCAGAATCACTTGAATTATCTACGTAGTAATGCATAATTTGCTACTTGTCTTCTACATCTCATAAAATAAAAAAGTTTAAATATTAAGTGAAATTTTTATTATAGAAAATCTAAAAAAAAAGCACTTGATTTAGCATTTTTAATATGTAAAAAATATAATAAAATTGTGTTATCTTTCGTAGTGAGTGACAATTTCATATATAATGAAAAAAAAAGAAAACTAAAAGTAATTTTTTAAAATCAATCAAACCAAGTCTATTCAAACCGAACTTCATCCAAATAAAATCACACTAAACGGATCTAAAATGGTTTGGTTTAGATTTGAAATTTTCCAAATCAAAATAATTGATTCGATTAGAAAAATGGGACAAAACCAAATCAATCCAAACCATCCAAACCGTGAAAACCCTGCATTCACATACTGATAGTTGAAATAACTCCCACCAAGTTTCCCCCTTTTCTAGTCAATCAATATATTTAATTTAATTTAATTATTGCGGGGAAAAAAGAAAAATCCTCGTCTTTCTCGCACCTGTCCTTGTTCTCAATTTCATTCCCAAGCAGAACTCGAAAACAATCTGAAGTAGACATTATAATCGAGACATAGATAATTTGGTTCAACGCTATCTATATATAGAAAGAGGGATAGGAAGGAGGAAGAGTTCGGGAAGGGAGATCGGTCTCTCTGCATTTGGAGGATGGCTTTAATGCGCCTTATCAATCAGGTCGGAGCTTTTTCAATATTTCATTCCAGATTTTACCGTATAAGGATTCACATGGCTTGCCCCTTTTTCTTTTCTTTAAAAAACTTTGTACTCTTTTGATTAATCTTTGTTGACTATTGTTATAGAGAAACCCTAATGCCGAAAGTATGGATTTTGAGTAGGAAAAGAATAAAAATTGGAGCTTTATGGGGTACAGGGGGTGATTGTAAGACTTGGGTGTACATGAGGATGGAGGAAGTGGGGATTTGAGTGGGGGCTGGCGTTGAAAAGCATGTTTATTGTTAAATTTCTGGAATACAGATTGAAGATTAAGTTTGAAAGGTTTTGCTTTGTACTTTGGTGGGTTCTTCTAGCTCTGTTTAATTTTTTGTTGTGTTGGAAATGTTCCTTTTTCTTCCCTGTTTTTATTTATTTAACGTCCTATATCTTTTCTGATTAGTGAATTGCATGATAAACTCAATCTGCTTGGAATTATGAAAAATACCATGTCTGTTAAATATGTTGTGGGCCTTCTCTAATTTCATTGTGTAATATTCTTTTGGCAGGTAGAACGGCAACAGTTACACTTGAAGCAACTAAGCAATTTATTTGTTAGAGCTTATCAGACTTCAGAAATTGCCAGAGGAGGTCTAGGTATGGATTAAATACAGACACTTCTATGTTGTCCTGTTGAGGCTGTTATGCCTTAAGGTTGACAAAATTGAGTTAGTTGTTCTGGCTTTGGGTGGAATTTTCCCATTTTGATGCACTTTTTGGCTCACATAGAAAATTGTGTTGCTTCTCCTATTGGGTAGTATTGGCAACTTCAATTAGACTTTTTGGCTAATATGGATGACTAGAAACATGGCAAATTAGAGCAACTGATACATTGTATAATCAACTGATTAGTTCAAAAGTAAAGCCTGCATAACAAAGGTTGTGAGTCTGACTCGGTCTTCCTATTAGTGGTGGAGCTACTAACATAATAGTCGAAGTGCATGTAAATTGACTTGAACATCGCTAAAAAAAGACAAAGAAAAAACTAAGCTTGTGGTACCATAAACTCCTTCTCGTTCCATTCCCTCTTTATCTGTCCTTTTATAGATTCTGCACAAGATCAAGAAGACAATTAATAACCACAACTAGGCTAACTTGACTTAAAATTCCATTCTAATAAATACTTGAAATAGGATCTAATTCTAATCTGCTGACCCTCTCTTCCCAGTCAATTAGTTGAATACAAAGATTCCTAAGTACAAACATCTTGAGCCCTTAGTAATATGGATTCTGACCAGTGAATTACAAAGATATGACTTCACCAATTATTGTATGGTGAAAAAATATTGCATAACATCTGATTTCTTATGGCATGAAAAGAATTAAGCCATACAGTGTTATACAAAAATATCCTTAGTATTGGATGAAATAAATTTGTCATGAAGCCTTTAATTATTTATAATTGTTCTTTGATGAGATTGTAGCATGAATCCTTTCTTATGTACTTAAATTTTCATATTTGTTTTGCAGTTGTTCCGATCTAACATAGCTTGTGCGATCACATTAAGATAGTACATTGTTCTAACAAATTGATTTGACATTTTCTATCTTCTGGTCAGCTTAGACATGGCTGCCTTTCTTGGCATCTGTTTTGTGGCACTTCCAAAAGAATCTGCTTTCATTTTAGAATTCAAACATGAGTTGCAAATAAGATTTTAGTGCTTATGTGTTGTTTATTCATTTCTTTCTTAAATATTGGTCCTCTGTCATCTTGGAGAGGATACATTGTTATTGTTTGTTGTTTTTTTTCCTTTTAATGTTTGAGTGTCCATCATTTTAGATTTGAATGTCGTGGCCAAATGAATCATAGCTATTCAAGTAGAATGATAGGATCTTTAACGCTATCAACCTCATGAGTTCATGTTGGCTCCGGCTACATCTTTATCATGGGTTAAGTATTCAGGACATGTGATTTAGTTTCTCTTTCCACTCCAAAATAGAAGTTAGTGATAATTGCTTTGTCTGCCTGGCCTGGCGCTCTCAATTGCCTTCTTCTTTCTTTCTATAGTAATTTCTGTACCTCGTCTGAATCTGTTGTTTGCTACAGCTACAATAATATGGATTAGTCATTTTCTTTAATTAAGTTATTACTGTTTCCTCCTAATGAAATTCAATATTATTTTCTTCCTTCTTGTGAGGAAATCATGTTAGATGTTTTGTCTCAACTGTTTTGTTTCCTTTATGCAGTGCGTAGGTTTGGGAATGGACAGGGACGGTTCCAATCAAGTTATGTTGGTAGTTTTGCTCGAAGAGGACGTGGAACAAATGAATTCAGTGATGCTGCAAACCTCAAGGAGCTGCTTCACCAAAATGATCCTGAAGCAGTGATAAGTTTGTTTGAAAGCCAACCCTCTTTGCACTCTAACCCTTCTGCCCTTGGAGAGTATGTCAAGGCATTGGTTAAGGTTGATAGGCTGAATGAAAGTGAGCTGGTTAAGACATTGCAGCGAGGTCAGTATCTGGAAAACACATTTCATCTCCTTTTTGGCATTGCTTTCTTTGTCTTTCTGACCCCGTCACCCTAGCATATGAGAAGAGCTTTAGCATCTTCATCATGATTATTAAATGGATGTCATCTAGAGTTTCAGAAAGCTGAATTATGTTTTGCAGCTTGGAGAAGGAGCTGAATGTTGTTAAAATGTAAAATGAATAGTCTATTACAAAACAAATTAAGAAAGAAATGAAATAATGATTATTCAAAATAAGAAATAAAGAATACAATTTCTTGAAATATTTGAAATAGGTATCCAGAATAAGATATGATTGGATGTAATTTAGATGAAATAGAATGGAGGACTAAGATTTGATATGTTCACATTCAGATGTTCAAATGGAATATGGTGGCAATAAAACTTTTATAAAAAGCTTTACTACTGTTTTTTTTTTTTTTTGTTGAATTCCAATGTTAAAAGTTATGATTCTTGATGATTTGCCATGGGTATTAATTTACTTTTCACTGTTGCCAATATCCAGGAATCTCACGTACTGGTAATTTACATTTAGAAGAGGAGGGTATTGGAGCTCTTTCAGCTTTTAGGAATGTGGGGAAACACACAAAAGATGGTGTTCTCGGTACTGCTAATGCCCCAATACATATGGTGGCTGCTGAAGGGGGCCATTTCAAAGAGCAGTTATGGCGGACAGTCCGTGCTCTTGGTTTGGCCTTTCTTTTAATCTCAGGTGTTGGTGCACTCATTGAAGATAGAGGAATTAGTAAAGGTACATGTGTAGCATTATACTGCCGGTTTCCTAGATTTTGATTGAATCTTGTTGCAAGATAGGAAAGTTATTTTCATCCTTGATACTCTTTATCCCCTTCTAGGATTGGGTCTAAATGAAGAAGTACACCCAAGTATGGAGTCGAATACCAAGTTTAGTGATGTAAAGGGTGTTGATGAAGCCAAATCTGAGCTGGAGGAAATTGTGCACTATCTTCGAGACCCAATGGTGATTGAATCTTTTACGCTGTTTTGCTTCCTTACCTATCTCCATTGTATGCAATTAGAGGTGTGCTTAGTTAGTTACATGTATTAATGCTTAATGGTGAACAACTGTATCGTTGCAGTGGTTGTTTTTGTTCATAAAACAGTTCATCAGGTCCAGTCCTAACAATTGTACCTATGCTTCAGATTTTCAGATAGAATGCATGATGAATATGAATATACTCACTTAACGGAATTGAATGCTCATATCTCTATTTTGAAATATCTAGAATTGAATGTCCTATTTCTTAAATTTGTATAATTTTTAATTCAAAATGACATTGTTATATTACAAAAGTTATTCTAAATCAAACCTTTTTCTTATATTTTGTCCAAGTCAAAACTTGTCATTTAACTCCAGAGGGATGGAATATGCTCTGTCACGTTATCCTGTTTATCTTTTCATTTTTTGAAAAACTTTTATAGTAAATCTTTTTTTTTTTTTTTTAATTTTTTATTATTTAATTGTTTTACTTGGGAAAGTAGAATTTCACTGGAGCAAATTTCTTGCTCATGGAGTAATTATATGATTTCTTATTTTTTGCTTCTCATGTTATAACAGCGATTCACTCGCCTTGGGGGTAAGCTGCCAAAAGGTGTTCTTCTTGTTGGCCCCCCTGGCACTGGTAAGACGATGCTGGCAAGGGCTATAGCAGGAGAAGCTAGTGTTCCATTTTTCTCATGCAGTGGCAGCGAGTTTGAAGAAATGTTTGTTGGTGTTGGAGCACGACGAGTGAGAGATCTTTTTGCTGCGGCAAAGAAGCGGTCTCCATGTATAATATTTATTGATGAGATAGATGCCATAGGCGGCAGCCGTAACCCAAAGGACCAGCAGTACATGAAAATGACTTTGAATCAATTGCTTGTTGAATTGGATGGCTTCAAACAGAATGAGGGGATTATTGTGATAGCTGCGACTAATTTCCCAGAGTCATTGGATAAGGCTCTGGTTAGACCTGGACGATTTGACCGCCACATTGTTGTTCCGAATCCTGATGTTGAAGGAAGAAGGCAGATCTTGGAATCGCATATGTCAAAGGTATTTTCTTCCCTGAGTATGACACTTCCTAGCTTTTTTTATTGGTAATTGATTACTCACTCTGAAGAATTCTGGATGTGACGGAATGTGTACTGGCTCTCGTATCAACCCATTTTCTTGCTGCCATTTCTTGTGTCGTATGGATTTGAGGAGAATTAATTTTGCATTTAAAGACCTACATTTATGTTGCATGGGACTTATTCCAAATTAAGATGTACTGATTTCATCTTTTTCATTCCAAATTATAATTTTTCTTCAACCGTTCTTTGATTTATTGCTTCCTACAATAGTTAGGAGAGCATTACAGGATTAGTTGACAAAGAAAATGAAATAACATGGAAAATTCAATGCAAAATGCAGACAATTTGGAGTATATTGTTTTTATCTGTTACATGTTAATGGTTGTCAGTGTTGTGCCTGGACACCTTTGAATTCCTTTAGGTCTTGGTTTGCCTCCTCTTCTCAATACATCCTCAAGCCTCCTTCTATGCCAATGTACTCCTATAGTTATCTGTACTTAGTGCTTTCTTCCCACATGGAACATTACAGTCATGACTGATGGGTTTTCTCTATCTGAATACCTGTATTTCCAACCATTAAGTGATTGGTGTGGCCTGCATTTGCAATATGGCATATGGTTGGAAATTTGTTGTTTGACCGAGACCATCTGTAGAGGATCTTCAACAAATACATTTACTAGCATTATTTCTTGTTAATCTTTTGTTGATTTTGTTATTGAATTATGCAGTAGCACTGTTGTGGTGATCATTTTTTTATTTTGCATTCTAGTGTCTCGATGTGAGCTTGTAAAGCATTTGTTGCCACAATTAAATATTCAGGGGGTAGAAATGTTGGGAAGAGTTTGAATCTTTTCTCCTCAATTACAAATAAATTTAAAGAATTTTTGTGATGCAATTGGAGTAAGTTGGGTAACTTGAAGACACCAGTGGCTAAGTATCCAAGATAAGGTTTTGTGTTGAGAGCTAAAAAATGTGAGCAAAAACATGGAGGATGCATCCTGGAAAATTTTCATTATGGAAGCTGTTATTTTTGTGTTTGTGGGTGTGGGGTGAAAGGGATGAAGACATAATAATTACAGGTTGTTAGTCTTGATGTTTTCTTTCTCTTTGTTTTAAACTTATAGGTTCTGAAGGCTGAGGATGTTGATCTCATGATCATTGCTCGAGGAACTCCTGGATTTTCAGGTGCTGATCTTGCAAATCTGGTCAATATTGCAGCTCTTAAGGCTGCAATGGATGGTGCCAAAGCAGTGACATTGGCTGATCTTGAGCATGCTAAGGACAAAATAATGATGGGTAGTGAGCGCAAATCAGCAGTCATATCTGATGAATCAAGAAAGTTGACTGCTTTTCATGAGGGTGGCCATGCTCTTGTGGCTGTCTATACTGATGGGGCTCTTCCAGTGCACAAAGCAACCATTGTTCCACGAGGGATGTCTCTTGGTATGGTTGCTCAATTACCTGACAAAGATGAAACAAGTATATCACGCAAACAGATGCTAGCTCGACTTGATGTTTGCATGGGTGGACGAGTTGCAGAAGAGCTCATCTTTGGAGAAAATGAAGTAACTTCTGGTGCATCTGCTGACTTACAGCAAGCAACAACTCTTGCAAGAGCAATGGTTACCAAGTATGGTATGAGCAAAAATGTCGGGGTTGTAACTCACAATTATGATGATAACGGGAAGAGCATGAGCACCGAGACTAGGCTACTCATCGAGAAGGAAGTTAAAGAATTCTTGGAGAGGGCTTACAACAATGCAAAACATATTCTTGTGACACACAATAAGGAACTACATGCGCTTGCCAATGCTCTGCTTGAGCATGAGACGCTCTCTGGAAGTCAGATCAAGGTCTTACTTGCCCACATGAACTCACAGCAGACACGGCAGCAACAGCAACAAGAAGTAGTTGTCAAACAGAGCACATCACAATCAAATGCAACACCTCCTTCACCGCCCAATTCAGCGGCATCGGCTGCCGCTGCCGCGGCAGCTGCTGCTGCTGCAACTGCTGCAGCCAAAACAAAAGGAATTGCTCCGGTTGGATCTTAGCATGAATGCGTAAGCATGTTCTGTGACTCTGCCATTTACCTATTTGTCAAGTTCACTGTGCATATAGTTTTCTTACTCGGGATTGGAATATTTCTATCATCTGAGAAATTAATCTTAGCTCGGGTGCAACCACCAAAGCCATGCTTTATGTATTCTGGTGACTGCTATTTTTGAGTTGAATGCAAAGACAAATGGAATCTGCCATTTTTACATGGTTCTTGTATTAGCCATTATTACTGTAATGACTTATATATTCAATTGCTTTTCAACAATTCTCTCTGCTATTTGATCAGATTGCTTTTAAATCATTTTGTGATTAGAA
>JAOXNR010000028.1:17919148-17933342 GCA_028571225.1 Parsonsia alboflavescens
AACAATTGGAAATATTTGGGGTGTCCATCTGATGTGTGGAAGGGTTTTTGACTCTATTGCCTGCATTTGGATAAATATACTGCATGAAAGCCTTAATTCAAAATATGTGAAATTAATGGACTCAAATCTTTGAAAAGAACCCTGCAGGGCCGATTCTGGTGGAAATTTTAAAATGAGCTTGGGCCCCTTTTAATTTTGCTGCAAGCCGGGCCTCATTTCTTTTTGTCTCTGGGCCACTCTACTCACTGAAAATTGGGCCTTCAACATTGACTCCTTTGAAGGGATCCATTACACTTTTGGGCCGTTCTTATGAGCTTCCCAAAGATTCGGTGGCTTCTGGGCTTCATTTGTGAGATGGTCTGGAGTTCTTTCTAAATCTCTGGGCTCCTAACTTGTTGAATTGCTTTTATTAAATTTTATAACTCTCGTAAAGATTTACTTTTTGGGCTTCAAATCAAAGCCCCACTTTGTAAAAAACAAAAATCTTTGAAAAGAACGCATAAAGTGTCCAGGGGTGTTTGATGCCTTCAGGGGACGCATTGAACTAATGCATCCTCTTAATATGACGCATTCACAACCCTTAACGCGAAGGGCTGGAAGTCTATTCTGGATTTTTTTTTTTCCCTTCATTTTTCACCTTGGTTGGAACTTGGAAGGAACAAATCCGGAAATCAGAACCCGAAAATGTCAATCAACGCAGGTGAGTTTCAACACTAACGGAGAAAACGGAACTGGAGAGTCTGATGTTTTGCAGAATCCCGTTATAGAATTGGGTCAAATTTGTGAATTTATTGGTACTCATGATCACTTGATGTTCTGGCTTTTTTGATTGTTCGAATTTGGAGGGATTTATGAGTACATTTTTTTCCCTCCTTTCTTCGCTGTGAATTCTTGGTTGTTTTTTGGTTCTTTATGAGTCCTTTTTGTTAGTTTTTTTTAGCATTTTAACTGTGGAGTGTTTTTGGCTTTGGCATCAAATTTACTTTTTATAGAAATAGTCGATTGCGTTTCCAGATAAGAAAATTGAGTTGGGTTGTTATCGAGGTTGTTCTACTCTTGTAATTGAATTTCTTCGTTCACAAGCTAGAAGCTTTTCTCGTTTTCTTTTTTATTTCTTGGAAAAAGAATTGGGCAATCTTTGTGGTTGTCTTGGGATGCTTTAAGATCACATATTGCGAGGATCCATCAAAATGGAAGCTTTTGCAGGAATTCTGTTGCAGGGAGAAGAAAGTTAAATTGATATACAACTGAACTTATTAACACAAAGTGGCAACAATGTACTATGTGTCATTGGGCATTTAAACCATTGAAATGCATGAGTGTAAAAATATTGAAGTTAGTTGAATTTACTATTTTGGATAATGATTATTGTTTTTACATTTACTCACCGGCAGTGATTCGAAGAAAGAGAGTAGTAGTACAGAACAACCACGGCGAGAAGATTGCGGGAATACTACATGAAACAGGGTCAGAAGAGCTTGTGATTGTGTCCCATGGATTTAGATCTTCGAAGGTTGGTTTTTATAATCTGTAATTCTGTGAATCACCATGAAGAGAATCTCTGTATTTTGCTTTGTCTCCAATCGATGCTGTTTGTTTGTATAGTGGTGTAAATGATGTTATCATGACCATATTTATTGTTCTTTTTTTACCAAGGAGCATCTTGTGGTTTTTCTAGTATCCCCCTTTATGATTTTCTGCTCAACTTCAGAGCCGTATCTTTAGAAGAAATTCAAATTGTTGTTGGGATATATGGATAGACAACATGTTATATGTTTCGACCTCCTGGCATATGGAGCACCCAGTTCCCCTGTACCTCCTAAGGTCTTGCTGTGCCGCATCTCAACTGTCCTGGAGAAAACACTATAATCTCATTTATACCTCCCACATTTGTAATTTCTTACCCACAGGCATGTTCATTTGTTTGTGCACTTGTAGCTGAAGAAGTGATCTGCCTGCTCTTCTGTGACTCATTAATTGTTAATAGGATGACAATTTTGCATGTGCGTTAGATTGAATATTTGCTACAAATATTTCATCTCCTATCTTAAAAAATAAACAGCCATTCCCTATCAAGGATTTTGAGATCACTCTGCCACTCTGGTACTCTCTTTACAAAATTTCTTTGGTTGCATGTAGTGGCTTACACTTTAATTTCCTTGGACTAGTTTATTAGACATTGGATAATCTGATGCTTCATTGGATCATCATCACTTTTGTGCTTTACCACTTCTGGTAAAATGCAACACCGTATTCAAAACACTAACCTTTTCCCTTTGCCTCTCATTTCATATGACTTAAGGATCGGATTCCTATGGTGAACCTTGCTGCTGCTTTTGAAAAAGAAGGATTTAGTGCCTTCCGATTTGATTTCTCCGGCAATGGGTACGGTCAGCAACACAAAGTTATGACATATTTTCTACTTATTATATACTTAATTGGCAATATGGCAAATATCTCTCTTTTATTATTTCACTTACAAGACAACTTGCTTATTCCATCCTCAGATAAAAGAGAACTAATGGAAGAAAGTAAATCACAAATTTGATCATCTAAGATCTTGTGATCAAAGTTTCTTTTTAGTGAACAAGACAGGATTTACTTTAGGGAGGATAAAACTATTAGATATTGATGTTTTTGCATATATTTGGACAGCATCTTCTCTGTTTCTCTTTCATTTCACAAGATTAATTCTTTTGATATTACGAAATTCTGGAGTGTTGCTCTAAACAATAGTATGATAGTCTATTAACTTTTTCAATAAAAATAATGAGTATATTTTCTTTGTCCTTACAATGATTGCTACCTCTTAATTCTGAAGCTGCAAGGAAGAAATTCAAGATAAATGTGAAAGCTACATAGAAGCAATTCTGCTAATGAACATTATAGAAATAGAGCTTCCAATCATGAATCATTGCATTCAAAGTGAACATTTTTCTATATTGAATTTCTTCTCCAGACTATCTAATGGTTTCACTACTTTTCATCTAGATCCAGGATCCTCTCCCTTTCTACTTGGTTTAATCTATGCACCTCCAATTAAGTGATACCCTATGACTTCTACAAATGCATAGATGAAGCATAATTTTTTTCTCTCTGCTTAGGCTCATCAATTGCTTCCGTGAATCTCAAATAAGTACTAACTGTACTTCCAAATGGACTCTTAACATTTACACTAGCTGTTCAGGACTAGAATTCTTATTTATCACAATGGCTACAAAATCTAAACTCCCTCCCCGCCCCCCCTCCCGGGCAGCCCCATGTGGCACCTTAGTAGTTTGAATTTGACTGCAGTTATCACAGTCGACTGCCTATCCAAGGTTCAGATTGTGGAAGTCGAAGAAAAATCATTTTTCAAATGAAGTTTAAAACTAGACTTTGTTTAAGTGCTTCTGGTGCACATTATAAGTTGATCAGTTCATTAATGGGTCTTTACCCTTACCTATCAGAGAAAGTGAAGGGTTATTTCAGTATGGTAACTACCGCAAAGAGGCAGATGACATACTTGCAGTGGTTCAACACTTTCATAGCGAGAAACGCCTTGTGGCTGCACTCATTGGGCATAGTAAAGGTATAATGCTGTATCAACCTTGTTAGACCTTCAGTCCCCCAGCTGCAGCCTGGGCTTCACAAGAAAACCAAGGGAAAAGATTGCAAATAACAATGCATTGAATTGAATAGAAGAATTGTTATGCATATCTCTGAAATAAACAGTTAGTGGAAATTCATGAGTAGTAGTGTAGTACCAATATCATCTGATCTCTAAATTTTCTCAAAAGTTATTTCAGACCTCTCTGTCTTGATTAATTGGACCTGGTTGGTGGAATTAAAATTGAATGAATGTGTAGGGGGTTTTGTTTTGCAGAACCAAAGTTGGGAAGAATGCTTTAATCTTATTGCATCTGTAATTTTCAGATTGTGGGTGTTTAATTTAGATAGAACGCGTGAAGAAAATGTTTATAGTTTCCTTTCCTGCATTGGAAATTCATGAATTTCTCCATATCATTTCCTTCTTGGAGAATTGATGTTTATATGAACTTTTCACAGGAGGAAATGCTGTGCTTTTGTATGCTTCAAGGTATAATGATGTAGAAACCATCATCAACATCTCTGGCCGTTTTAATCTGGATAGAGGAATTGAAGGTCGTTTGGGTGAAGACTTTCAGAAGAAAATTGATCAAAATGGATATATTGATGTCAAGAGCAGAAGGGGTAGAGCTATCTCTCTCACTTGTGTTTCTTGTATGCCTTTTTATCTTTTACATTTTACAGAAAGAGACAGTAAATTAGTGTCTTTTTCTCATACAGAACATGGAAGAGAATGTCAATATTTTTGCAAAAGATAATTTCAAAGGATTAGATCAGATATCAGTGTTTCTAATAATGTAGGGAGATTTGAGTATCGTGTAACCAAGGAGAGTTTGATGGACCGACTAACAACTGATACTCGAGCAGCATGTCAAGCAATCGCAGAAAGCTGTAGGTAAGGAACAGTATTCAATGCAGAAGTCTTGATATTTCATCTGTTGTACAACATTGGTTAGATTTTTTTCTTATAATCATGATTCTGAAATTAAATTCTTTGCAGAGTATTGACTATTCATGGTTCAAGAGATGAAATGGTACCAGTTGAAGATGCCATAGAATTCTCCAAGTTTATAGTCAATCACAAACTACACATAATTGAAGGAGCTGACCATGAATACACTTCACATCAAAATGAGTTGGCGTCACTGGTACTTGATTTTGTGAAAGAACTGCTACCCACAAGCAAAACTACACCAGGACTTATTCAATCCCGTTTTTGAATCAATAACATTGAATTCACATATAGGGGATGTGCTCTTAGGGTCTGCAGTAATCATGTTGCTACCTAACGAATGGACAATTCTTCCGTATCTGGGAGCACAAAATTTGTAAAAAAACATTAAAGATTTGCTCCTCTTGTATTGTGGGTTAGTGGATGCTCTTTAGAATAAAGACATTTGAATGTAATCTGTTGAAACAGATGTAGAAAGGGCAGTTGAACAGGAACTTGATTTAGATGAATAATGGTTCTTGGCTTGTTCCTGAATATTTAGCATAGCCTTTCAGTTTTGCTATTCAATTTGCAATATTAATGAATAAAAGTCCAAGCTTTGGAATTGATTCTTTTCCTCTCATTTCCCTGTGATCTTGTTTCTTACTTTGCTTACTTTTCTTTCAGTTCAAAAGCTTGGTTGATTCATTTCAAATATTCCCATAAAATCCAAGTACCAGATAATAAGTAGTTTGCGCTTGAGCCAATGCAGACTAATTGTTAATATTGTAGGAGAAATGACAGTTTTGAGCCTACCGTTCCTGGAAAAATTTACAAGGGGCCGGATGGAACAAATCCCATGAGAATAATGTTTAACATGCAAATGGATATAAAACTCACTATCAAAAAAGATATTAGGGTTACAGATCAAAGGCAACCATCCTCGTGTCCTGTATACTTGAGTTCTAGTTTATGCAGCAACAGTCTTAGTTTTGGTACCAATTTTTCTCCAAGAAACGCTGGGCATTATCTGCTTGGAATCAACACGATCCTTATATTGAATGGCAAAGTTCAGTAGAGAGTCAAGAAGAGAGTCAGAGAGAAGGTGAGGCTGCAGACCCAGTTCAATAAGTTTGGTGTGCTTAGCATTGTAATAATGCTCTTCTGCCTCTACCCTAGGGTTAGGCACAGACATAGTTTGCACCTGAAGACCAAGCTTTTCTCCTGCCTTCGTGACAAGGGCTGCAAGCTGATTAACAGAGAATTGCTCCGTGAATTGATTAAAGACCCTAAACTCTCCTCGCTGTGCAGGATTGGCAATTGCAAGCTCCACACATTGAACTGTGTCTCTTATGTCCAGGTATCCCCTGGTCTGCATCATGCACACAAGCAAGATTAAACAAAACTCAAACGAGGCACAGGCAAACTTGATGACCAGATAGAAAGCCTAACGTCCATTGCAAACCATCCTCTTACCTACCCTGCCCAGTCACTTCCCTCTCCCACTAGTGGAACAAAAAAAATTGAAGTAATTCCCAGTTTGATTAAAAGACGAAGTATGAATTTATGATGGAACTGTCTTCAGTGAGTCAAAGAACAAAAACAAGAAACAAAAAGGTGTCAATTCAGCAAACATTCTAAATACGGATGCCAGTGTTCAACAAATCCCCACTGAACTTGATAAACTAAATAAATATAAACAAAAGGAAGAGTACAAACTGTCAGACCAGCCAGACCACAATGAAGCTTTTAGGAAACCAAAATTTCACTTTTTCACTTCTATTTGTTTGCAGAAAGAAATGGTATTCATGATCCTAAATCAGTAATGTACTGTTATGGTTCACTCGTGGGCAACAACAGAAGATTTAGCCTCCATCTGGCCAGAAAATAAATAAAATAAACAACTTTGGTAGAAACCATGAATTTGGTAATCCCTTGCAATGTATCATGCCTACCACTAACAAAAAAACCCAAAAGCAGTGCAGCATGCAGGCAGAAAGACATCTTCTAGCAGAGGTTGATGGTCAGTTTCTTCACTTCTTCACTGAAAGGTGGCTTTAATAAGTATAGAAATCAGCTTAATTTTAGAATTATCCATTTTCAGAAAATTGCTTTGAATCACTTACACTAGAAAATTAGAACTAATGAGTTTTGCAGTGGAACAACAATATCATAAAGAAATACCTGGCCCCCCTTTCCATAGACAGTTAATGGATGACCAACAGCTGCCTGAATGCAGAAACGATTTAGTGCAGTTCCAAAAACTGCATCATAGTCCAACCTGTTACATAACTCCTCATGCATTGCAGTTTCATCTGTTCGCACACCATAAACTACCCCCTGGTTCAGGTCCGTGGCTCTGATTCCCCAAGCCTTGCAAGTAAATGCTATATTGTGGGAGTCATGCACCTTACTCAAATGATAGAAAGAACTTGCCTGCTTGGGGTAAGGGAGAGTGTCTGTCCTTCCATTGTGAGTAATTGTAATGTAACCCTCCTCAATATCTATGTTTGGGGTCCCATATTCTCCCATGGTCCCAAGTTTAACTAAATGACACTCCTCCCTGAACTCCTTTATTGCAAACAACACATTAAGTGTCCCAATCACATTGTTGTGTTGGGTGAAGACAGCTCTTGACCTGTCAATCATGGAATATGGTGCAGATCTCTGCTCTCCAAAGTGTACAACAGCATCAGGTTCAAATGATTTAAAAGCCTCAGATAAGAACTCAAAATCACATATGTCACCAATATAGAGTTGGATATCCTTGCCAGTGATCGATTTCCAACACCGGATGCGGTTATGAATTGATGAGATAGGTGTGAGGGAATCAAGGCCAAGCTGATGGTCAAAGAGACGACGAACAAAGTTGTCTACGATGGCAACTTCATAATTTTTGTTTGATAGGTGGAGTGCAGTAGCCCAGCCACAGTAGCCATCGCCACCAATGACCATGACTTTCTTTCGGTTGCCAGCATCACTAGGATTTTGTGGGGAAGCAGAGACAGGCTCAGTTGTGGATTCTTGACTTAAAGAAACAGCCATCGCATAGAAAGTTGAACATCTTTTTGACCTTTTTTCAGGCAAAACAAGCTTTTGGCCTGAGGAATTTCTAAGCAACCAACTAAATGATGTATTAAAAACAGATGGAACTTGGTTCACCAAGGTAGCATTCTGCTGCAACTTGCTGCCAGAAGAGAAACTCAACGAGCAAGATGTGGAAAGTAAGTGTGCCATAATTGCAATTGATTAGATACACTGCAAAAACAACATCAAATTATTAGATCTACTTTTATAGATATTCTAATGCTCTCTGCCAGTGCAAGGAAGGAAAAACAACAGTTCAGAATGGAAAATTCATAATTTAGTGAGAGAAGTAATGCATCTAACAGCCAGAAATACAAAACAGCCACAACAAATCGAAATTTGTGAGGAAAGAAAGTAACATTTATAAACCAGAATAAAACTAGCTGGACAAAACATCATTGGCTGGGAAGTCCATAAATGACTTAGAAAGATCACGCTAAAGAGCTCTTTGTAAGTAATGTTAAACTGCCCCAACATCAAATCCTAAATTAGTATTGCAAAGTTCAGAACACTTTAAATGTCAAGATTTGAACCTGAACGGATAGTCAGCACTTTAAATGGATCTTAAAAATTTACTCCTAAATCATAACTTAACTCTTCAGCAATGCCGGGCAAGCTCTCTTCCGTCTATTATTAGTTCAATTTAGTCCCATTAACACTTAAAGCACAACGCAAGCCATAGATAATTCTATATTTTGTTCATAAAAGATCTTCCTACTGTCCATTTCTTTAAAATTTCCGCCATCAGAACCCAAGTTCTCATGCCATCATAACAAGACCTCTGCTTTCAGACCCACAATTTCAATTCGAAAGCTGACTCGAATTAGAGATAAAAAACAGAAAATAATCATCACAAAAAAAAAAAAAAATCAAAACCAAGAGAAGAAGCAAGCTACTTGAGCTGACCAATATCAAGAAAGAAGAAAATATTTAGCGCTATCAATACCGTGAAAAGATGGGTGGAATCAGAGAAAGTGTTTTACTTCAAAAGGCTCTCTCGAGCTCCCTCAGGCGGCTCTCTACACTGCCAATATGGTACGGTTTCGAGGGATTTTGGACTCCACTTCTCGGTCTACTCTCCGGGGAACATCAAGATGATGCTCGAGGGATATTCTATTTATCCGTGGTCGATCAGGAGGTTTTCGTTAAATTACATTTTTAACCCATGGGTTTTGATCTTTCGGATTAAACATTGTTTATTTTTTCATATATTATTATATAATTATATTGCTCCATGATTTCTTTTCTTTCTAATGACCTTATTTGTATTTTCTTCCTTTTCACCATGTATCACTATTGAACGTATTTATTTTATTTTTTATTATTCAGATATTAATGACTCATTTTTTAAAATACATAAATTTTTAATATATTTCTTATATAAATAGATTTTTAATATAAAATTTCTCATATCTTTGGTTTAAAATATTTACATCTAATTGTCTCAAAATTCCATAACTAATTACATTAATAAGAAGAGTTAAATTAATAATTTGATGAAAATTAGATGAATTTCTTAATTTTTTATTCTATCAAAATAAAATATTCAATTCTAAATAAAGGAAGTACTAAATTATCTCTATATTTCTTAATTGAGTTCTTTTTTATTTTATATTAATTTATCTTTAATTAGTTAGTTAAAAAAATTCAAAGCATTAAATAACAAAAAGTTTTAAAAACAAAAAATCAAGAAATTTTTAATAAATGAATAAGCACATACATGTGTTTATCTTGATGTAGCAAGAAACCGGGGCATATGCCTGACTTTCTTGGGCTATTTATACTTTGTCAGCAGTCAAGATAGGGTTAAAATTACAATTAACATTTCTCCAATAAATAGAAGTTTAATTCACATTCAACTTTCTCCTCAAATTTGAAGAGTCATGATCTACCCCAGTCTTCCATATTTCTGGTAATTAACTGGAACAGAAATGAAAATTTCTATTATAGACTAAATCCATTAAAATGTGGACCACATCACATGTTTTTTGTAAAAAATGTAATTAGATTTTTTCATGAAAAAAATAAATAATAACTCTTAACTTGATATAAACTACGGAGAATATGCATACAGATATGGATCCAAGTCATATCAGAATTTTCCAATAAAAATGCTGGATATCAGCAACTGTTTCTGGGAAATACTCGAAGATGTCCCTGCTCCAATCTCCATATATGTTAGTGTTCTACTCTAGACCGCTGAGAAAACTTGGATTACTAGTCCAATCCCACATAATTCTGCTGAGTACACCACAAACCTGTTACAGTCTTACAAAATGGAACTCCTGAAATCTCAGCCCAAGGTTACATTTTTAGCTTTGATTGATTTGAAGCTAGTAAATCTACTATGTCCAAGACAGGTATTTCTGGTTTCCTTGCAAATTATGAGTACTTTGTCACTTCCTCTCCTGAATGCTTCACCAACTCCTTCGCTTCCAAACTCATAAAGAAAAACATATTGTATAGTATATATACACAAAGCGAGAACTACAGTACTTCAGAACATGATTATCCTTCTTCAGGAGCTCCAAATGGACTAAACACCATGCACCAACAGCCCAGGGAATTATCCCAAGTGAACTGTGAAATGCTCTCCTTACGGGTTGCACCACGATCACTTGCAATGATTTTACATGATTCTTTTATGCAAACATAGCAGCAAGAAAAGCATATGCATGTAAGAAATTCCTTTTAAAGAAGATTAATCCTACATTTGATATCAGTAGCTGCTGCATCACATATCCTCACAATCTTCTTTAAGATAGGAGCCAATCCACGATATAAGTTTAAAGCCAAATAATCATCTTTCTTCGTTAAAAGATGACATTTTCTTTAAAGAGAAATAAGACATCCCAGTGAATTGCTATAGCTTTTTCCCAATCATTTTGTCATAGAACAAGGAAATTATTGACAATCTTCACTCCTCACTAGAAAAATTGGGATAGTTAGCCTTACCCCCATTTCAAGGTTGAGAAAATTTAGCTCCCGTCTCCTGATGAGATAAGCACCACCAGCAGGTAACCCCTGATGCTATTAAAATCACTAGAACCATCTGAACATTGTAACTAAGATGAAAACTAAAATGGTCAATAACACATACAAAACATTGATCAATCTTGTACCAGACATAATGATTACCATACAGCAGGTGTTTGTTATATCATTTTGAGCATTATCAATACTATAGAAATTATTATTCTTAACAATCCAAGATATATTACTTAGTTCTTTTCTAATCTCAGCTTGCTTCCATAACGGGTCAAAATCAAGAACACAAAACAGCAGTACCTGGATCTAGTTGTTATTGAAGTAAACAAATATGATGTTTGAAAATAATCGATTAAGTAAACTCTATAAATAATCCACTCAACAGAAGAACTCTAAAATAACCCTTAATATTCACTTACTGACAAGAGGATGATACAGATAAGCAGTCACACAAAGCCAAACTCTTTCGGGATGGAATCACACCCAGATTCTGCCTGCATTGACAATGCAGAATAGCTCATCCAGATGATATAAATAGCACACTTCAACAGTGTAAACGGTGCATGGAATAATCATCATTTGTATATATTTTCCTTCATGCGTCTTCCAGGTGATAATCAGTATCCAAGAGGAAGAAATGGCAAGAGGGTCTTGGGTGAGGAAGAATATGAGCTATGGGATTGTCAACTATTTCAGTGTTTGAAACCACTGGACGGATACTGGACCGATGCTAAACAAATAAATAAAAAGTCACTGTCACCCCCCTAGGACCAGAGCCAAAGCAAATAAAAAGTCACTGCCACCCTCTAGAGCAATGCCTAAACAAATAAAAATAAAGTCAAACCCCTAGAGAATTTAAAGACAAATGTGTTTAGAAGATTTCATAGCAATGGCTATTTCTTTCCTCTACATAAAGGCCATGTCGGCCAGCTTAATACACAGCAATCCAAAGTATACCTTTGTATCCCGTTTTGCATTGTTTCTTGTTTAATTTTAATAGAATGCTTCTATTCTTCTTCCTACTTTTTCTCTCACTTCAATGTGTCACTTGTCATCTACAAAATGTGTATGGATATAATACCCCAAAAAAGAGACTTCTATGAACTAAAAACAAGACATAGAAACATAACTGACAACCAAGTGCATACATAAAGCCCCTTGTAAGACAAAATTGGACAAAGCCCAACTGGCTACCAACTTCCAAAATCACTAAATCTTAACAAAAACCATATTCATGCACCAAAGACCATAAAAGAATGCAAAGGCACCTTTTTTGTGTGGAGAATAAGCCTCCAGTTGTCAGGATATGAGTGAGGATGAAAAGCTACATAGTTTTTCCACTGTAGAGAATGTCCCAAACACACTTGTAACATTATCACTACAAGACTGATCTCTAGGTTACAAATTTTCATAAACCAAAACTATGGATGAAAAGGTGATAAGTTTCTGAAAGCTAACAGAATAATCATAAACTAAATGAGAAACAAACAGTTTTTATAGAAGGGCATTTGTCATCTCAATTCTGAATGGATCTGCATGGTCCATTTGTTTTAATATACTTACTAGCTTCTATACTTCCCACAAAATTTTAATAACTAACATAAACAAGAAGAAGATATGGCCCAAGTCACTGAAAATATTTTTGAGAAAATAAAATAAAAAGTTGCTGAAAATTTGTATAGGTGTAAACATTACTTTTCATAGACATCTCCATGCGATAGGGACAGCATGATTTTTTCCGTGACCCCTTTCTCTCTTCCAATCTAAGAAATTGCTTTCTTCAACAGCTTCTTTTCGTGAAACTTTAACTTCTTCATCTCTATCGCTAGTTTGTACTCAGGTATACATTGTGTATCAAGGTGCTCCAATATAAAGCTTGGCAACACAAACATGAACATAAAGATCGACTGATAAGTAAAAGAATAAAGGTTTAATGACTGAAATCAGTATATACTCAGTTCACATTTTGATTACTAAAACGTAGAGGTCCAATAATGGTGGACATATCATTAGCAATCTTAGTAATAAGGAAGCAACATCACAATTTCAAGAGTGCAACAAGCAATTTTATGCCAATAACTTAGAAGAGCCTCGGTGTAGCCTTCTTGTTCTTCTCTAGACTTAATATAATTATGTGTTCGCTCATTGGCTCCAAAATCTGAAGAAATATTTTCGGAGTTTTTTTAACCTGCAGCAAATACCATAGTCCTTTTTAACAGGAATGCTTTTATTTTAGTGCTGCCTGGGCCACCAGAGCAATCATTTTAACATAAAAGACCTACAAATGCTCACTCAAAAGATGCCAGTACCAGTTTTCTTTATCTAATGAAGTTAAAGGCACCGGTACTGGCAAAAATGGAGGAATCAGATCAAAATTTGTACCTAAACAGACGCATCCTAAAAGAACAAAGAGGTGCACTTTATTTAAAACCCAAAACCTCACCTATAATGGGTACCTTAAAAGCTCAAACCAAGGATAACATAATTTATTTGATAAATTAGAAAACTGTTGACGAAATATTCTACAAATAAATGAAAATTTCTTTCAGGATTAACACAATGAAACCAAAAGAAATAAAAATTGAAAGACTCCAATTCTTTTTTTCATTTTTTTTTTCATATAGTTAATAGACATTCACATCCAATGACAACAAAAAACTAGCAAAACTTATCGTTGTTTCCATATACACTTGCATCGCGTTCTCCCAATAATTAATAACTGAATGTAAACTTTTGATTCGAGAACAGAAAAAGGAAAGGAGACTCTAATTCTAACTTCAATCATATTATTAACCAGCCCTGTCAAACTCTTAAGCAGAATATACAATGGTTAAATTAAAACCCATCAACATCCGATATTTTTCTAAAAATCAAAATGCGTTTAAACCCACGCCAAATTGCAAACCAACAAACAATGCATGCTTAAAGGTTATTCTATTCCTCTATGAATTCAGTAAATAGAAAAATGAGTACTCCTCACCGAAACTTATCCCACAGCAACGTATATGAAAAATTTTCGATTTTCCATGGATTCAGGAAATGCAAGGACGTGAAATTGATTGAGAAATTTGCCCGCGCTCTGCAAGAGAATTGATTCAATTAAAGTCAGATAGTCAAGTCAGATGCCCAAAATAATGATAAGTCGTGAGTGAAAAATGGTGCTTATTTAAGCATCTCATGAAATCTAGGGAGATAGATATGGATGGATTTCATATGCCATAACTTTTTTTTAATTTTTTATTTTTTTTTTTAATTTATTGGGATAGAGATGGGTGGATTTATAACTCTTTTTTTCTTTCCTTTTTTTAAAGATAAAGAGAGAATAAGTTTTAATTGTTAAAGAAAATTAAATATTAAATGAATCAGTAATATAAAATCCATTTTAGATGATGAAAAAGGTAAGGATACGAATACATAAATAAGTGATTTATAAAAGTGAGAATATGATAGGTATCCCATTATATATTCATGTATTGAAGATACCCTGAGGTGATTGTTGGCTATAATATTTTCACATACATTCCACATGGGATATGCGCATATATTCTTTGCTCTTAAAAGGTAAGATCTAATAGTGTAGATATACACTTATATGGGTTC
>JAOXNR010000028.1:17935933-17950960 GCA_028571225.1 Parsonsia alboflavescens
CCGTAACGGAATTTTTGCTACAGTGCTCATGCAGCCAACCAAACGGAGCAAAAATTCTGTTACGGTAACGGTTGGAGCGCCCATTAAGGCGCACTCCGGAGCGCACCTTAACAAATCAGTATATATATGAATTCTATTATGTGTATTTGTTTATGTGCACCTATGTGCACCACTAGTAAAACGACGTCGTTTCACTTATCTGTCTAAGTGAAACGACGTCATTTCACTAATGGTGCACACAAATGCACATATTAAAATTCATATATATATATATTTATACGAAAATGTTATAGAGGGATATGAAGCACACCTTATGAAGTGTTTCAGTTAAATCTCTAATGGTCAAGTTAATGGTCAACTGCCTTTCATTTTTAAAAAATAAAAATAAAAAATTAAGGGAATTTATTTATTTTTAATAATGGACCATAAACTCAGACTCTTAGGGATTTAACTGGAACATTTTATACTGTGTACTCCGTAGCACTCTATAGTATTACTTATATATATTTATCTATTATCAAAATGTTCCAATGGAGAAGAACATTTAAGAATGAAAATGTTTTATGAAAAGAGAGAAAGCACGAATAATATTGTAAAAAATGAATAAGATATGCAAATTGTTGGCCATAACTTATAACAAAAGATAAGAAAAGTGAGTTCAAAAACTTATAATTAGAGATGAAAAGAGTAATTTGGGTTTTATCAATATAACATAGTGACCACTGAACCTAACATTTTTTTTTTCTAGTTCGTCAATTAAATTACAGAACTAGTCAATTTTGTTATTATACTTTACATTTTAAAACAATTTAATCATTTTATAGTGGCCTAACAAAATATTAGTTAGAAATGTAATTAATCTTTATTAATAATATAACATGACTTACCATGTCACTGAGTTTTTCCTTATCAGCTAATTTAAGTGTAAAATTTTTCTTCATGTTATTCAAATCATATCTTAATAATAAAAAAAGAAGACGATAACAGTAGAAATTGACAAAGATTCAATTAATTAATATGAAAATTTTTCATGACAAGGAAAGCCACGTGGCTTTTTGTATTAAAGATTGATTACATTTGTGACTATTATTCAAAAGATTATTATAGAGTGGCTAAATTTTCTAAAAATGTAAAATAGAATAATGATTAAATAGTTTAAAAATGTAAAGTACAATAGTTTAGATTGACCAATTTTATAATTTAATGACCAAATTAAAAAATACTGGCAAGTTGAGGGAGCACTATGTTAGTTTAAGCCAGGTAATTTGTATGGTTCCATGATACCAATAGAGTTACTAAATAGGGCTTACAACGTCTGTTCAGGAACATTCTAATAGGTGGAGTGACGAGGACGCAGATCATAGGTATCAAATTTGAATTCCATCAACACCTTCCTAGATAAGCAGAATATCAAGATGCGTGAAAACTGAACAGGACACCGGTAAAAATATATATTTGAAAAAAAAAAAATTAACTAGGTTTACAACTAGTTTGGGCGTTTAGAAGAGGAGAGGAGAGATAAAAAGTAGGAGACAAGAGAAAAAAAAAGGACGAGGTGGTTTGAGTTTTAATTTATTTGAAGTTTTAGGAAAGAAAAAAAAAAAAAGGTAATCTTTTATGTTCTGGAATTAAAAAGAAAAGAAGAGAAATCCATTTTTTAAAATTCATTTTACGAAAATAACCTTTTGAACAATTTAGTGCTATTAAAAATAAATTTTAAATTATGGATAAAAAAATCATTTTTAAATTTACTAAAACCTCTCGCTCTCTCCTTACCATTTCTCTCTACTTCTGGCGAAATCCCACTTCTGTCCTACGAAGGACACCTAATTTTCTCCCTTGGAATCCTTTCTTTTCTCCCCAAATCCTTGCAAATCATTTCATGCAGTTACTTCTATCTTTTAACAGCCAGATTTTTATTTCTTTTTACCGTTAATGAATTAGTGGACTAAGGAACTAGAACCGGACCATTTTCGTACAGATAGGATATGGCTGTATCTTACCGTGGTGTATTTCCGTTTTAAATGATTCTGTGGCGCTTCTGGAATCCTTCATATCACATATCCCTTCAATCTCTGATCCTCTGCCTCATTTTTGCTTCCATCTCTTCCCGACGATCTAGAAATTTTTGGACTTTTTTTTTTTCACATTCATTATTGCTTGTCCAGCCAGTGAAAGCAGGTCTTCTCAAATCTCCTTTACGGAACCGTTTTTCAATGGCTAGTCCAAATCTTGAATCTATGGCGGAGAGCAGAAAGTACATTACTTCGGCTGAACTCAAAAGTCACAATAAACCTGGAGATCTGTGGATCTCCATTCAGGGGAAGGTGTATGATGTATCTAATTGGGTGAAGGACCATCCGGGCGGTGCCTTTCCGTTGTTGAATCTTGCAGGCCAAGACGTTACTGATGCTTTCGTTGCTTATCATCCCGGCACTGCTTGGAAGTTTCTTGATAAATTCTTTAATGGGTTTTATCTCAAGGACTATTCTGTTTCCGAGGTGTCCAAGGATTACAGGAGGCTCCTGTACGAGTTCAACAAACTGGGATTGTTCGAGAAGAGAGGTCATGTAACACTCTTTACTATGTGCTTCATGGCAATGCTGTTTTCTGCCAGCGTTTTCGGTGTTTTGTTTTCTAATAGCACGTGGATGCATCTGCTTTGTGGTGGACTAATGGGTTTTCTGTGGATTCAGAGTGGGTGGATTGGGCACGATTCTGGACATCACCAGGTCATGATGTCGCCTGGTCTGAATCGATTTGCTCAGGTCCTTACTGGAAATTGTCTTGCAGGAATCAGCATTGCTTGGTGGAAGTGGAACCACAATGCTCATCACATTGCTTGCAATAGTCTTGAATTCGATCCGGATCTTCAGCATATGCCTCTGTTTGCCGTATCTTCTAAGTTGTTCAACTCCCTCACTTCATATATTTATGAGAGGAAGATGAATTTTGATTCTGTTGCAAGATTTCTAGTTAGCTATCAGCACTGGACATTTTATCCTGTGATGTGTTTTGCTAGAATCAATCTGTTCGCTCAGTCACTCGTACTGTTGTTAACAAAGAAAAAGGTTCCCAATAGGGTTCAGGAGCTTTTGGGGATTTTGGTGTTCTGGATTTGGTATCCTCTCCTAGTTTCTTGTCTGCCCAATTGGGGAGAAAGAGTGATGTTTGTTGTTTCAAGTTTCACTGTTACGGGAATTCAACACGTTCAGTTTTGTTTGAACCATTTCTCAACAAGTGTATATGTTGGACGACCTAGTGGAAATGATTGGTTTGAGAAGCAAACCGGTGGTACTCTTAACATTTCATGCTCTTCTTGGATGGATTGGTTCCATGGTGGATTGCAGTTTCAGGTTGAGCATCACTTATTTCCTAGATTGCCAAGATGCCATTACCGGAAGATCTCTCCTTTTGTGAAGGATCTCTGCAAGAAGCACAGTTTGCCTTATAATAGCTCTTCTTTTTGGGAGGCTAATGCAATGACTGTACGGACACTCAGGAATGCAGCATTGCTGGCTCGAGATTTCACCTTGCCTGTTCCCAAAAATCTGGTGTGGGAAGCTGTAAATACTCATGGCTGAGATCTATAAAGCTGCATCTTTTTTTTCCGGGTAATATCTGTGATTGAGATCTATCAAGCATTTTTGAGAATTTTTTATAATTAAGTTATTTATGGTTAGAAAAAAAAATATATAGGTGTGACATATATCTCCATTTTGTATTGCTTATTTTGATTTGAAGGATGAATTTAGTACTTAATGCCATTCTTTCAATATAAGTCTAATTTTGTGCCTTCTTGGTGTCGTGAATCAACTATCTTCAATCTGTCAAGTCGAGAAACTAGCTATTGCTGATTTTGAATATAAATTTCCTAGCATCCTGGCATATGTTACCAATGGATGAATCTCTTGTTGAAGTTCTGCAGACTATCCTGGCTTCCTTCTCTTCTTTATTGTTCTCTATGCAAGATCCCAATTTCAGTTATGAGTTATCTTTAAATTGAGTTATCTATTGTTAGTCTGTGTAATATCTTTGTTGGAGTTTGGTTCTCTTATTACCATTGCTACTATAATCTCTATGGTGTTTATGAAGTATTGTTGGGTGAATTGAAATACATTTACAACCAGATATATAGTAATACTGCAAAATCTATCCTGAACGCCACAGAAACATGTTCTGCCTCATATTAGATTAGGAATGCTATTGATAGCAATGGAGCTCACTATAAGGAATGGTCCTGTGTGTATTCTCATGGTCAACACTTGATCCATCCACGTGGAATACACACAGGAGGTCACCAGTGAGCTCCTTTGCTCTCTATAGTGTTCGTGCAATTTGATATTTACCAAAGAGCTGATATTTATGCATATTCTTGTGGCTCATCCTCCTCACAGGTAATTGTTCTCTTAGCAACTTTCTTTCAATAATAGTTCTATATGGTTTTTGTTGCTTTACCAAAAACAGCTTTATGCATACACACGGTCGTTATTTCCCATCTTCAACATAAAATTGAAGACATTTTCCAACATTGATGGCATCAAATTTGATGTCTAACTAACTCATTTGCTTGTTGCTTCTGCTTGTAATATACTTAAACAAACATTCGGTCAAAGCATTCTTTGTTGGTTTCTTGATTCAGATCTTTCACTCCCAGCAAAATATCTCGTCAAGATTAGACTTTATTTATCAAATTCTTGGAAGGAGTTGAATTGAAATACTACTATATATAGTTGTCTTATATTATATTAGTTGTCCATGGGCAGGTTCTGCTGCTGCAGAATCATTAGTAAAGTATTGCATCGTGGCAAATAGAAGTAAGTATTTGTTTCTATGTCCTGCTGGCCTGCATCTTTAAATTGGTTTATTGGCAGCATATAAATTTTGGTTTGAGTTTACATAAATTTGTCAATTGTCATGTTTTCTTCAGTTTAACTGAAATGATAAAATGGAAAAAGAATTGAAAAAAAATGATCGGATCAGTTTTAAAATGTGGGCCCTCAGGCCCAAATTATGAAATTTCATTAAATTAATTGGATCTAATATTAAATTTATAAATAGTATGGCGTGTAATATGATTTGACATGATTTAATTTTAGATATAAATATTAAATCATTATTTCTCTAAATTAAATTGGATAAATGTTCTAAAATAATGTGAATTAGATTTTTTGAATTTTAAAAATTATTATTCTTTATATTTTAAAAGAAAATTATTAATAATGTAAGATTTATAATATATGCTTATGTTTTAATATTTTTTTTCAAAATGTTCATTTGAAGAATGATATTTTGACCTGAGGGTTAATGAATAAACTCACGGGAGGAATAATTCCTATTTACCCGCTCCTATAGTAAAGTTAGAAAATATCTTAGAAAATTAATTCAAATTATAAAGCGTCATGTATTAGCATATATATACATATATATATATATATATATATTTATATATATATTAATTTTATTAAATTAAATGTAGAAGAAAAAAAAATTCTCCCATACAAATTATAAATACATTTTATAATGTTATACTATTATTAATTTATCATTAGACTATATTTTAAGCATTGCATGGGTTTATATTAGTTTAACCTAAAAAAAGGTTTTACTCTGTTAAATCAAACATCAATGGTCGCAGCTTTCCCGCTATTAGAAATATTTGCATAATAAATAAATTGTCAGGTCCAGACCTATTGTTAATTGTTTGTATACCACTTTCTGTTATATTAACATATTAAAAAAAAAAACCCTTATTTGTAATTTTTAATTGTATTAAGAGATCTGAGCCTAAATTGTCGCTTTCAAGAGAGTAAATTGTAATGCCTAAGTTTTTATTCTTAATTAAGTCAAACTCACAGTCCGTGGGTTTAGGATTTCCTATTACATAATTGTGTATATCATTCATTGTTATATCAATAGAAATTTAACATTTTGTCCTTAATAGATAAGGTTCCTTTAGGATTTAGTTAATCTTTTTATGTTTTAGTATTAAAATATATTTAAAGATAATAATTAAATATTACAAATAAAATTTTTATTAATATTGTATTAATATAATAGGGAGTTATACATAAATGTGTAACAGGGTTTTGCAAGCCTCACTTCCAAACCATACATCTTTAGCTACATATTAATTTTAAATTGTGTAATAGAAGAAACATAACATGGAAACTTGGTATCACATATTTTATGAAATTGGGAATCTTCATTTTTTATTTATTTATTTATTTATGACATTATATTTTATCTTAAATTATCTCCAAATTCCTTAACTACAGTATTTTTCATATCTTATCTTAATTTATCTGATTAGATCAACAAACTAGCACTTGTAGGTAAAATTATAAAAATTAGATTAGAATAGCTAAGGAAATTTAAATTCTAAAAATAAACTTTTAAAAACGAAAACTAATTACTTTAGCTTTTTATTTTTATATTGACATAATAATCAATTTAATCACTAAAATGGTAATTTCTTGCATTGCGCTCGCCAAACAAGTACTCAACTATCAAATAATATCAATTTGAACTTTGTAGATTTAATAATTTAATTCGTAAAATTGAGTAGTCAAATTAATAAGATTAAAAATTAAGTAGTCAAATAACATAAAATCAATTTAAATTATATTTGAATTGATAGTTATTACTTCTTTTTAAATCTTTTTTTGGACTCAATCTTTGTACATACTTTAACTTTGTTAAGTTACAATATTGAAGTACGTACGAACTAATCCGAATACCACATAAAAAAAACCTTCTAAATAAGGAATAGTCATTATAGTCCCTCTTTTACTTTTCTCTGGAGTTAGAGGATTTTTTTTTGGCGAAAGAGCTAATGCCAGATTTTATATATATTGATAAAAAAGCATGTAAGTAGAATAAAAACTAAATAAAATGATAAAAATGATATGAATCTCATGTTATACATTTGTACGGCACTCATTATATCAATAAAATTAGTCATGTATAAGGAGAAAATAGGCTCCAACTTTCTTGTTACAATATTTGTATGCAATGCTATATTACATTAATAAAATATTAATAAAAATCTTATTTATAATTTTTAGTAATTATATTTTTAATATATTTTAATATTAAAATTTTAAAAATAAATTAAATCTCAGAAAAACCTTATTTTTTAATAAACATATTAAATTTTTATTAATGTAATAGTAAAAGACACAATTGTGTAACATGAGATCATGATCCGTAGAAAACATGCTCCCTGTAGATAAATAAGATGATAATAAATTAATCTTATGGTTTCTTCGTAATGAATCGTCTTTACGTAACAAAAATGGATACTACATTTGAATTTAAAACTAATAATCAAAATTATTTTATTTTCCCTCAAAAAAAATAACGAAAACACGAAATGTTTAAATTTCTAAAATTGGAAGTAATACTAATCATGATAATTTAAGAAACACGATTCATAAAAACAAAACATTTTTTACATTAAGAATAATCACCCTTGATTTCCCTTTCAATTTTTTTTTTTTTTCAAAATTCGAATTTTTGATTATTATTACTCTTTTTTCCTATCAAGATTCTTCTTTCCTTGCAGAAAAAGGAAAGTAAAATCAAAATCCTTGAAATTCAAATTATTACCGACGTGCCGTAAAATCACATCCGCGCACAACCACGTTTCCCGTACATATCTCTCCCCACCCCTCCATCCCTATCGTTGCAGAAGATCATCCCTTCCCCATTTTCTTGAATTATCTTTGACTTGGTTTTGTTTGAATTTGAACAAAATCCAAGTTTAAGAGAAAAAAAGACAGGAATTTTTTTATATCGGCAATAAAACTGTGGCCCATCTTGATTTTGCGCCAGTCACAAATGAGTGTAGAAACGAATTCATCGGAGGGTAGCAGTAAATTAAAAAGTCCGGCTGGCGGCAGGGACGGGGGAAGAGGAGGAAATTCTGAGTCCAGAGCATGCGCAGCATGCAAGTATCAGCGCAGGAGATGCATCCCGGATTGTCCCTTGGCTCCATACTTTCCTGCGGAAAATCAGCAGCAGTTTTTAAATGCCCACAAGCTGTTTGGTTTACGGAATTTGCGTAAGGTTTTGAAACATATGAAACAACCCCACAAAGATATTGCTATAAAGACGATGATCATTCAGGCTAATGTCAGAGCAAATGACCCTGTTGGAGGATGCCTTCGACTTGAGAGAGAATTGAGGGAACAGATTAATTTGTGTAAGAGGGAATTGGATAGTGTTCTTGGACAGTTAGCTCTGTATCGTGAACAGGCACTTCAAATTAGTGAGACTACTAAAGATAATGGAACAGGTGTGGGAAGTCTTGATGATGCTTTGAACTTCTACAATTCTATGGATGTTCCACAGGGATATGATTACAATGGTCACCATATTAATGGGTTTGATGATATTCCTCGTGATCGGTCAGAAGATATGAAACTCCCCCCTGTTGATGGATCAATATCCGGGTTTGTCTGTTTTTCTTTTGTGTGTTTGTGAAATGGCTAGTTAAGTAAATGTAATACTCTTTACTACTTACTACCTGTATCCCTTACAGTTCTTGATTCTTAAACTGGCAGAAAGTTGGTGGAAAATGAAAGAGAAAAATGACTATGGCCTTTGCTTCCAAGATCCATGAAGATCCTGACACATAACATAATTTGTGTTGTTTAATATTTTTCACTATTAAATTATAACATTTTTTAATCTCCTTTTTCAAAATATGTGGAAATATCTGTCGGTTCAGTTTAAAAACTAAAAAAAGAAGTTAAGAATGATAAGTCCCTTACTTATCTTTTATGGATCAGATATTATCTCTTTTCCAATTATTTTATGAAAAATTTATATTCAACGTCTGTTT
This sequence comes from Parsonsia alboflavescens, assembly GCA_028571225.1. Taxonomy (NCBI): domain Eukaryota; kingdom Viridiplantae; phylum Streptophyta; class Magnoliopsida; order Gentianales; family Apocynaceae; genus Parsonsia; species Parsonsia alboflavescens. The sequence continues at coordinate 17,944,782 of JAOXNR010000028.1, forward strand.
TGCCAAAAATTTCCCATAGACCATAATCTTGGCTTAGTTTGGGCATCATGTTAAGTTTTTTCTGGGCCAATTCACATTAGTTCAACAAATAATTTATGGCAAAATGAATTTGATTGCACGATTTGATCATTCTAGGTAAAAATATATAGAATCCAATGATTCATCCAACTATTAGTGTTGTTTATGAGGGGATCCATTTTCCTTCAATTGAAGGCTTCAAGATTTCTTGAATCAGTTGGAAATGGACAAAGATGACTAAATATAATGGAAGATTATGCCCTCTCATAGTTCAAGTCATGTTGAAAGTGAACCATTAACTCGGTTTTTTCTTCTTCTTTCGTTTTCCTCAGTGATAATTTGGCTGTGCCTAAAGTTGAACCTGAAACTGGCCAAGCTCGTGCTCAGCCAGACTGATCTGAAAAATGCTGCATCTCAGTTTTCTCTCCAGAATTAAGGCAGATGATCATCAAGTACGTTTGTATATTCCAAGTGATGAGGTGTCCTCATCTTATCCTGATGAAGGTTTTTTTTTTTTTTTTTTGAATGAATAGTCAATTGGAATCAAATTAGAGCTGGAATGTAAAAAAAAATTTTGTTTGTTTGCTTTCCGGCAACTCTTTAATCTTTTCACTGGATAGTTTCAGTTGTAAATGAGAATGGGCAAGGAAGTTTTGGCTGTTATCAAAGTGAAATTTGCCCTTCTTTTTTGGGAAAAGAAATAGGAATGAAGATACATTTTACTTATGCTCACTCATGCATTGACTGCATTTGATACTGTTCACATAAAACTTTGCTATGAGCATACTAGTTTTATAAGCTCCAAGTTATAAGGATATGCTTTTGCCATTGAGGGTAAAAAAGTAAATTCATATTGGCAACGATACATACGATGGAGGAGGTAAAGAAAGCTGTTTTTTGAGGCTTTCCTTCAACCCTCACACAGTGAAGGAAACTACATTGTTATTGATCTTTTACGAGTTTCGAATATTTTATTACACATTCATACTAACCCATGTTAAACTTGAAGAAGACATGAATGGGGACACCAGACATTGATATCATAGGAGTGTCCTACAATAAAGATTCGCACAAGGGAAAAACACGGGGCCCTTTTTTTTAAAAATGAATAAATTTGGGATGGCAACTGTCTCCCTTTGGACCTCTAATGCTTCCTTATTAATTACTTCAAGGTATAGCAGGAGAAGTATTGGCTCGTCTTAAAGAAGCAGCGCTTCTGAATGTTACACTCATGTGAGCTTCTTGCCCAAGTCCTCATCAGGGCTTGTTGTATAGCTCATTTGAACTGCCATATATACATATACATTCCAGCCATTTCGATCGATATTTATTTTCATCGTGTCTCAAACTCTAGAATTGAGATTATGTATGCATACATACTTTATATGTACAATAAACATCCATTTTAAGAGTAGTGTTGAATAGTTAAAATCATATCTACAGCAACCTCCAAAAGGAATCAAAACACAGGTATTAATCATCATAACAGCAAAAAAAAAAAAAAAAAACCAAACTCTCCGAACAAGAAAAAAAAAATTTCTTTCCCAAATTTAAATCCAATCGTAGACTTTTTTTTTCTCAATTGGATAAAATAGAAATCTTTCTATTCAAATTGTATAGATTTGAAAACAGCCCTTTATATGTACAATAACCATTCATTCTTAAGAGCAATGTTGAAGACTTAAAATCATACTACTATATTACTCCTTGAGTATCTGATTACTTGAGTTCACTTTTTAATTTTTGACTTGTCAACATTTGATTTAGCTGGATATGACTTTACTGTGAGAGTTTCTATGTCTGTACATAATTTGTCAAAAGAATCTTTCACAAAATTTATGAGGGCGATCACACGGCCACATAGTTGTTCCCAAATAGTCCCCAAACCTTGAAATTCGACAATTTGTACCAAACATTTTGTCTTAATATCTGAGGGGCAGTGTGGCACTCACTAAAAGGTATGAAATTTCGTAATACCATTAGTCAGTGTAATAAAATGTTCAGCAATCTATTCAATTTATCTTAAAAAAATAATATTCCCAATCTAATAAAGATTGTCCAAATAATAATAATAATAATAATGAATCAATGGATTAAAAGGTGCAATTACTCTCTCGATCTTAATTTATAAATTCATTTTAAGAAAAAAAAAAATGAAAAAAACATACTGGTCCATTTTATGTTCAAAATATTTAAGGCATTTTTTTTTTCCTATTTTATCTTTACATGTAAAAAAGACCAACCACTAAACCTTTACGCATTATCTTTGATAATGGCTTTCTCGTCAAATCACCCAAAAATTATTTTCAAATAATTGTGTAACTTAATGTAAAATTTAAAGTGAATCTATAAATCAGGACGAATGGACTATTATCTAAAAGATTTTTAATTTGACACTAGACAAACCTACCCTCCCTCCATCCCTCTTAATAATAACACAATCTCATGTTCTTTTGCAGGTATCTGAAAATACCATTCTAAAACTGTCGGCATTTCTGATTAATCCAAGCAGCGAATGAGTGACAACTCTGCCATGTCCTCCTCCCTCTCATTCAAGACAATACAACCTTCCAGGACTCCCATCAAACAAATTATTTACCAAGAAGTCCAAGAACCAAAAGAAAAGGTAACACTAAAATGTGACTTTGACAACATTTTACATCATAAGAAAAAAAACGAGATCATGAATCATAACCCGATCATTATATGAATCTCAAGCAAACATTTTTCTCATAGATAATTTGAAGAATGGGAAGACTGTTCGTCCATGGCAGGGCCAGCAGTACATTCTCCTCCTCGGTCTCTCTTAGCAACACTAATGTCTTCAATCATTTTGTGTACAGCACTCATTTTTGGACGATCTCTGGGAGATGAAGCCAAGCAAAGCATGGCTACTTTCAAGAGTGCCATCATATCTTCTTCCATCTCTTTATGTCTCAGAAGCTCAAAATCAAATACATCCCAGTTCCATTCTTTTTCTTCTTTAGCAACCCATTGAACCCATCTGGCCAAGCTTGTTTCCCCTTCACCCGTTGCCATTCTCCCGGTCAAAATCTCTATTAGAATCACCCCATAGCTATAAACATCACATTTCTGTGTGAACTTTCTTGTTTGACTCTGACTGGCATTGTTGTTGATCAGCAGCTCTGGGGCTTTGTAGGCATCGTTCGAAGAAGAAGTCACTTGTAGTAGTTGGTGGAGACCGGCATCGGAAATGCAGGCATTTCCTTTGTGATCTATGATAATGTTTGAAGATGTAAGGTGCCCATGTAAGAGCTTGGATTTAGTATAACCATGTATAAAGGAGAGGCCTTCTGCAGATCCTAATGCAAACTTTAGTCTTGTAGGCCAATCTAGTGGTGTTCTTCCAGGACCACGGTTTCCTAAATCAAAATCTTAATAAATGATTGTGCTAATTAGACATAAAAAATCTTGAAATAGCATTATGGGAGGGAAAAAAATTACCGTGCAAGAGATTGTGGAGACTTCCATTTTGGAGAAAATCATAGACAAGGAGCAATTCTTCCTTGGAAGAATAGTAAGCTCTAAGGCTTACAACATTATTGTGTCTAAGTCCACCAATCTCTCTCAAACATCCACCAATTTCCTTTACTCTCTTCAATTTTCCCCCAACCCTCTTCACCACCACCACCTCACCGCCATCCATCACCACTCTGTAGGTGGTTCCGATGCTTCCTTTCCCTATCATTTCAGCAGAAGCCTTAAGCAATTCATCCACCTTGTTAAAACCTTTGCTGCCCTCAAAGAAAACCATCTCACCATTAGAATGCTCCATTATTGTGCCGTAAATTCTTGAACTAGTGGTAGAATTAAAACTCTTCACTGGATTCTTCCTTTTTATATTTCTGTATCTCTTCTTGTAATAACAGCAACATCCAATTGCTAAGATAATCAGAAGAACTGTGGCAGCATCAATCACGATGATCATCAGAATCATCTCAGTTCTTGAACTCTTTTTCTTCTTGATATCCGTGACCCCGAGTGGCAGAGGTCCTCGTCCCGTTACTGGATTACTGGTGAGTGGTTTAACTTGACAACCCGTTGGCAACGGGTTACCACAGAGATGACCATTTCCGGAGAATGCAGAGGCCGAGAAATTCGATAACCAAGTTGGGATCTTCCCAGCAAGCGCATTTTCGGATACATTAAAATCAGAAAGTGATGGCAGAGCCAATTCAACAGAGCCAAGGGTTCCATTAAATGAGTTAAACTCAAGGCGGAGAGTGAGTAAGTGAGGCAACCGAGTCAACTCAGAAAAAGGAATTTCCCCATAGAACCCATTATAGGAGAAGTCGAGACGGCGAAGGGTATGGAGATAGGAAACTCCAAGTGGGAATTTTCCGGTGAAATGGTTGTGCGAGAGGTAGAGGTGCCGAAGCTTAGGCCAAGTAGTGAAATTGAGGGCAGAAGAAAGATGGTTGTGTTGTAGACTCAGATGCCGGAGCTGCCTGAGATGGGCTAAAATGTGAATGGAACCAGAAAGATTGAGGTGGTTTAGAACGAGCTTGGTGACTCGGTGAGTGGTGGGATGACAAGTAATGCCAAGCCATTCAGAACAAGGGGTGGAATTAGAATCCCAAGAAAACAGAGAATTTGAAGTATCTGAAGAGGATTTGAAAGCTAACAAAATGGCGAAATCATCATTGGCGGGGTTAAATTTATCAGGTTTTGCAAAAGAAAATGAGAATTGAAAGAAGAAGAATGTTAAGCTGATGAGGAATGTGTAGCCATTGATGAGGAGAGGAAGCTTTCTTGATCTTCTCTGCATTTCGATTTTAGTGTGAAATGGAGGAAACAGAGGAATAGCAGAGAATGAAGAAAGGAAGAGCAGGAAGCAGAAGAGTAATGAAGAAGACCGGTGAGAGGGAATTGAATATGATAATATTTTTATTTACTAGAACTTGGACGTGTATGTATGTAGTTTTGACCGTTGATCAGTTTGACGTCTGGGAATGACATGGCATTTTATTATGGGAAGTAGCTGGAGTTTTAATGGAGTGATTATGGATTGGTATTATGAAGGGTTGGTGAAACCATAAATAATTTTTTATGGAAGAAAATTTTGATATGGAATTTATCAGTCGTAAAAACATAAATCTTGAAATTCATATTAAGTCGTATACAATTTAAAAAAAAGGGAGGAAAAGTTACATAAAGTATATTTATTTTTTTCTTTTTTCTTTAAAATCTACATTTGCTTACGTGACTTGATATAATTAAACTTGACTTCTTAGTTCTTATCCAAAATTGACGAAATAAAATGAAAAGGATTCCAATTTTCGCGTCTTAAATGAAACTTAAATGAAATAAGCGGACTATAATCCGCAGTATTCTAATAGATAGATCGTATGGTAGAAAGAAATAGATGAATCTTTCGGCCATATGATCTATTGGTATTTATAAAATTCATATAGGAATATAGTTTAGGTCCAGGATGAATTTTAGTATGTGAGTATTGAACTCTCACTTTACAAATTAATGCTCCTTTTGTGAACAAATCTGGTTAGTATTTAAGTTTTATTAGCCCTATTTTTCTTCGAGATATAAATTATCTTGTAATTATTAACTCATAATATGTTATTTTTCCTTTTCAATTTTATCATTTATTTAATATTACTCCCTCGATCCTTAGTTATAAATTATTTGAACTCACTTTCATCATTATTAATTACCAGTATGTTGTTAGTTTTTATTAGGCATTTTAATAATTTTTTATCATATTACTTCTATTTCTCTTTCTCTCTTTCTCTCTTTCCTAGCAAGTGTAATTAATTCGATTATAATCATAAATATCAACATCTTAGGATAATAAAATATTACCATAGTTTTTTTATATCCCCTCTGTCCGGAATTGATTGTTTCATTTTGATTTGTATAAATTTTAAGAAAAAATTAGTTGATTTTAGATTTAACAATATCAATTTCTTAACAAAAATTTAACTAATTTATGAAATGAGATATTTTTTTTTTCAAACAAATCAAAATGAAAATGTAAATATTCAATTTTGAATGAAGATAATATTATATTACCATAAAATAATACTTCCATTCCCCCTTTGATACTTTTAATATCGTCTAATTATAGTACTATTATTATAGGTTTGCTGTGGAAAGTTCTCCGAGTAAAATAGGCTTTGCTG
>JAOXNR010000028.1:17954653-17966428 GCA_028571225.1 Parsonsia alboflavescens
AGGCAAATGCGAAATTTGTTTCCATAATTGGATTTTGTATATAAATATTTTAAAAAATATATATGTTTTCGTGAAAGGTTTGCTTTTATTTAAAGCCAAGAAAATGAAGTATCAAATGTAATACTCCCTCTCTCCATATTCTAATGTATCATATTTTGACTTATATAAATTTTTAAAAAATAAGTTGATTTAGTTTATTTTACATTTAACAATATTAATTTCTTAAGAATATTTTAACTAATTTAGAAAATAGAATATTTATTTTTGAACAACTTCAAATGAAAATATAAACATTTAATTCCGGACTTAGGGAATATATTTAAAGACAAGAGTTCTATAAATGAATTCTTTGTCCCATCTAAACTAGACGCTTAAATGCCAAAAGTATGGAATTCGAATTTTTATATATTTTTCCTAATTAATTCCTTGTCTCCCTCCTTATGTTATATTTTTTAAAAAATATATATATATATATTTAAAAAGTATATAACCTTATATTCTCAAAATTTCATGTGCTATTTTCAATTAAAAACATATAGGATTGTCCATTTTATAAGTGAAATTTAATCCTAAATAGAATAGGAGACATTTAAGGTAAATCGAATATGAAAAGAATACCAACCATTACCTAATTAACCAGTGGAAGAAAGTCAACAGGTAAGTCAGGGATTCAAGTTTTACACAGTAGTTCATCCTCAGAATGTTCACTTGATGCACTCAAACTTTAGTTTTGGAGAGTTTCAAACCACATCAAACTCCATCTTCTTACCTTCCCAAAACAAGAACTTGGGACAAAGACCTGCAACCAACATATCCTAAATGAAATACTACATTATTATTCAGGGGCTTAGGGTAATGTACCACATATTTCATCCATCAAATAAAATAATATATATTATGCGATCAAGTATAATGATGGTGTTTAGTATATTTTTTTAATATTTTATTAATGGTATATATATGTATAAATATGCGTATCTATTTATTATTGATGGAATAGAAAATGATATAAAAAATATGGTATTTTTTTTAGATACTTGTGCATGATCTTTAATAACGACCCAAGCTAAAAAGCTGTAATTTATAAAATAATACTTAAGTAATAGGTTCTGTAATAATTACTTATCTTACCGAGGAAGTTCAGATTAATTAAGTGTGTAATCAAGCAAAACCATTCATGAACAATATAATTAGGGAGATTTTAAGCAAAATTAAATACCCCTCCTTATATATTATGTGTAGGCATGTAGGAGTGTAAACGAGTCGAGTTTGAGTCGAGCTCAAGCCACTTTCAGTTAGACTCGTAACTTGCAAAATAGAATTTAATATTTTTATAATATATTTTATATGAATATCTCGTATTCTATTTTAAAAAATAAAAATAATAAAAATCAAACCGAGCCAAGCCTAGCTCCAAAATTTCAGTTCGATAAGCTCCGGCTCGATCTATACATTTCAAGCTCAAATTTTTTGATTAAGTTTGTCTTAGCTTGGCTCGATTACGTCCTAAGTATGTGTTGCCAAATGGTAAGGTTAGTTTTTGAGCCATGGCCACCGACGCTCAACAGAGAAAGGCAAAATCCAATGGTAGTATTCTTTAAACAAATTGGCCCCCTCTGTTCACTAACCTTCTTTTTGACTTTTTTGGCTACATTCATCCCAGTGATCCCATCAATTGTTTCGTGGGTTTGAATAGTAACTGTTGTTAAATGATAACAAGAAGTAGAAAGTGAAGCTAAATTTTAATTATTCCCTCATCTCATCCCTATTTGAATGTTTCATATTTCATTTCAAATTGTTTAGAATTGAATGTTCATTTTCTTAAATTAATATAAAATTTATGAAGAGAATTGATATTGTAATGTTAAAATGAACTAAATCATATTAAAAAAAAAAAAAAAAGAATACGTGTATGTTAAAATGAAATGTGCAATTCCAGACGGAGGGAATATATATTTTTCTGTATAAGTTCAAAGTCTTGTCCTACAAATCTTCATGTGTGTAATGATGAGACATCTAATTAGCTTGTAGATAAAGTATAATTGACAATTATAGTTTTATGGTTGTAAACTTATGAATACTACTCTTGGCCTTTTTGGTGAGAGATGGACTATGACATCAAGTACATATTTGGTAAAAGGCAATTTCTCTATCACTTATTGCTGGAAGTTTTAGAATTTTTCTTCTTTGAAAATTGAGGGTAGTTCCATATTCAAGAGTGACTTTTCCTGCTTCCTGCTTCATGGGGGGCTTTCTTTTTTTCTTCTTCTTTTTTCTCAAAAAGAACCTTACAAAAGTTCTGACACATAAAATATCTTATATTAAAGTTGAAAAAATATTTACCTTTTAAATTAGTTGAAATTAGGATAAAAATTGAAATCATGGAAAAATAGAATACGAGATATTTATTTTCGGAGGAAGGGAGTAATTAATTGGAATCCAATTAAAACTTCTTAATCAAATATGGATGTCATGTTAAAATCGACTTTTTATATTTTGAAACATAAAAGAGTAACTTCACCATTTCCTTTGTAGACATATCTCAGTGATAAACTTGATAAAAATTAATATAATGTCAATTTAGAGGCTGAAGCATATGGAATCCTTATTTAGTAGAATTCATCATTTATTGAAAAACTACTATGGTTACCACAGTTCTGTAACACTGTTAATTAATTTTGTATTTGGTCGAGACATGAGTACGCTCTGGTCATGTGCGCACGAGTACACTATTAAGCCGTGCATCATCACTTGTAGCCCACCCATCCAACACTTGTCGAGGAGACAATGATCTCATATCAGAGTATCAATAATACGGTTAACACATTTACTTTTTCGATATTTACCAACTAATCTTTGGCCATCATTTTCAAGCTATAGTTAGATCAATTTGGAATAAATAATTATAATTATATTTGAAAAATGACATTTAGCAACTCTTATGTGGAACAAAAGAAGTACATCATAATTCAAGCAACAGATAATAGTACATCATAATTCAAGCAACAGACAATAATACATCATAGTTAAGATAATCAATGATCATTATATTATTACAATCATAGACTTAAAGATGGAGGGTAAAAAAGAGTAAAAGAATTAAAAGTCCATTTAGATATAGACTCAAATTCATTAAATTGATCAGGTGAATATATGTAAGAGTTCATCATAATTTGAGTGTCGTTACCTACTATTTTATATGTACTCTAAGTTGGATAGTAATGTTCCTTCGGGGATGTCTCAATGGGTGGAGTGGTAAACTTGTAGATCATAGACCTCGAGGTCGAATCCCACCAATATCGTCTTGGATTAAGACATTAGGACGCTTACGGACTGATCCGGAATAGCAAAAGAAAAAAAGAAAAGAAAAGGTTTTGTAGTAATAAGTATATGTGGGCTGGGGAGCAGGTGAAAAGAATGTGTTATTTTGTCATGAAGGCAAAAGGTTAAAGGCCACAATGTTGCATTACTTGGTGCCAACCATTTGATCCAATATATATTTTTCAAAATTAATAATTCTATCGATTTGTTCTTATCTACTACTACCCATTTGTTCTTTGAGGTTTTCTTTCTTTCTCTTTTCTGTTTTTTGGTTGATTGTCGTTTTTCTTTTAGAGCTTGGTTTATCCATCTATGGGGAGCCACGTTGAGAGCTCAAATTAATTGAAACAAAAACAGAAAATGAATCTGTTTTTTTTTTCCGAAAATTAAAATTTGGACAATTGAGAATTTTTAAAAAAAATAAAAATTGAAGAATATAGTTGAAAAAAGTCTTATTTGTAATTAATACCATGTTCATGACCAAAATATCAAATACCTTTCATAAAAGAATATTTTTATTTTTCGTTAATTTTTTATTCAAAGACACAATCACACTTAGTCTTAAATTATTCCATCTTATGGGTAACTTTGGCAAAATAAATGTATTTCAAATCATTTCTCTCCCTCATGTATATATATATTCTAAAAAGAATTGCTATTTATTATTTTTTTTATAAAAAAATCTTCGATAATCACTTTAATTAACTCCTATTAGGGAAGTACTCAACTAATAAGAGTGAAGTAAGTTAGGGAAGTACAATTAAAGTATACACTTGTTGTTATGGATTGTCTAGTGTAGATATTATTATTATGCTTGATTAGTTGAGTGGATCATTATAGGACAAATTTCAATTGTTGTTTTCATAATCTAAACCTATACCTTTCGGTTATAAATGAAGTTTTTTATTTTTCTTAACGGTATTTTGATCAATTTACAAGCACCTTGACTTTCCAATTTTCCAGGAGGATTTGATGAGTTTTGAACTCGATACTTATGATTTATATGCTTGACATAAATTAAGTTGTTTTACCAAGTGAATAAGTTTTTCTTGTGGAAAACTTACTACATGTTTTAATTACATAAAATAATAATAATAAGGAATGAAGAGTGTAATTAACTCCAATTGACTGGTATCAAATCTTTCTCTTTGTCCAAAATTAAAATTTTCATTTTTATTTTAGTTTGTCTAGATTTGAAAGACCTATTTCTAAAAAAATCCTTATTAATGGATACAACCAACCGCATAATGTTCCTATCACTAATTACATTAATGAAAATGATAAATAAGTAATTTTATGAAAGTCGAAAACACTTCTTAATTTTTAATCAAATCAATATCTTTATTAAAACCGGAAGGAAAAAATAACCCTTTTTTAAAAATTATTTCAATGTTTAATTCTTTCATCAGAAGTTGATGTAAAAAAGAAAAAACAAAAAGGAAAAAAAGAGTTAAATGGTATAAATGACATATATTAGGAAGTTATTCAACTCTTACCATACTAAATGTAGTATGATACTACTAGTATCTTATTTTGATTTAGAGTAAATGTATAAAAGATGTTAAACTTATTTATTTACACTTAAAATTTATTTATTTGTTAAAAATTTTTCTTTCTCTCTTTCTTTTTTTAAAAAAAATAATAGAAGAAAAATCAATTTCTTATAGAAGAAGAAAGTAATGCACTTTTCAATCTGGAATTGAATGTCCAATCGAGACCTAATTAAATCAAAAAAGAAAAATGGATACATCTAACTTTCATAATATTACCTATTTATCCTTCTCATTAATTTAATCGATGGTGGTAGTTTTTCAAAAATGGATTAAATTACTTAAGAGGACGATACTGAAAATTTATTTATGTTAAAAAACAAGAAATTTAATTTCGAACAATTTAAAATGAAAATAGAGTCATTCAATTATATTCGAATTTTGTATTTCACATTTGTGCCACTCTGTATTACACTAATAAAATATTAATAAAAATCTTGTTCGTAATATTTAATTATCTTCTACTCCCTCAATCACTAAATATAAGTCATTTGCCTTCGTTTTGCAATAATTAAGATAAGTTATTTTCCCTAAAATGCCCTCTAATCACACTTCAAAAAAAATGTAAACATTATGAATATATATTATTAGAGGGATAATATTAAAAAAAAACCCTTTAAATACCTAATTAACTAACAACGATAATTTATAATTAGTGACAAAAAAATTTATTTAGAATGACTTATATTTTGTGACGGATAGAGTAATATAATTCATATATCAAAACCTAAAAAATAAATTAGATCCCAGGAAAAACTAATATTTTAAAAATATTTGTTAAATTTCTATTAATATAATAAAAAAAATGAAAACAAAATTGTGTAAAAAGAAATTCCAAAGCACGTTCAATTCTAGACGAAGGAAAGCATACGTTACTAATGAGATAAAATATGTATATTTCCCCATGAGGGGATTTCCTTATCCGATTTCATCAGCCATCAAAGGTGGCAAGGAGCGTTGTCAGAGTCGGACATCATCCACCAAAGCCAGGACTCCTGTTGAGATGCGGCCGTCATGTTGGTGACTCGGAGGAATCATAATGAACTTCCGGAGCATTGCTCTATACACTAATTGCCGCTTCCAAATTAGGTAGTCTTAAAGGTGACGTTTACGGTCATTTACTAATTATATCCATAAAGGATAAAAAAAATTATATTAAAAAAAAGAATAATTAATATTCTTTTAATTTCTTAATCGAGATAATAAATCATTTTTAAAAAATAAAATCTCCAAATGTATTTAATTATTAATAAGTTTGAAACCTTCTATATTATTTTTTACATCATCGTTAAAAAAAAAAATTTATGAAAAGAGTAAAAAAAAGATATTAAAAAGAATAAATAAAAGTCATGAAAAACAACTATAATAAAATTACAAGAAAAGTAACATCAAATGATCTATAATTATAAACAGAGTATGATAGTTTAAGATATTTAGACTTTTTAAAAACGTTATACTGTTTTAATTGATGACATAAAAGATGTCATAGAAGATTTTGAACCTGATTAATATGAAATGAAGGAAGACTTCTAAAGTCCAAATAGTGACCACCATGAAAAAGGATTTGCACCGTATTGTATTTCTTAATTATCACATTACTCGTTTGTTTGAATGAAAAAGAAACCCTGAAGATGATGTTTCTGAGAGTAATCATATATTCTCTCTGTCTGAAAATAAATGTTCCATATTTCATTTTTAATCGTCCGAAATTGAATATCTTATTTTTAATCATTCTACTGCAAATCAGTAGTAAGCCATGCATAAAGGGACTGAAAGCTATTTCGCCATTTGGAAGGAGGGATATCATCAAGAGTGAACTTGGTATGGTTCTCTGGGTGATGTATGACTTTAGCTCAACATAAACAATTCAACATCTTTGAGGAGTTGCAAGGTATTATCTTCTGGATTAAAGTTACTTTTGGACTCAGAAATATTAGAACAAATAGCCAAGGGTGTGTAACCAGTAGGTGCTTCTGTGGAGGAAAGAGTTTTAAGAAAAGATTAAATTGGGTTTGGGTCCGTGTCAAAGGCCAAGATACCAGGTACCGATGAGGCTCCTATAGTAGGGTCATCAGGAACAGTCGGTTTGGAGGGACCTGGGTCTTTTGGTTGGGACAAAGGAGGAACTGGTGTCTGGGGTGGTGCTGACGGCTAAGGTGACTGAAGACGGACAGTTGTCTGTGGTGGAGCGGGAAAAGAAATCGGTGTTGTAAAAGATGGTTCCGATGGAGCAGGTGATATAGATGGAAGGGTATGTTTGGGTTGTTTATTCCATAGCGCCAAAGCAGGAGAGTAGGGGACTATTGAGATTGAAAGATCTACTGTCTTTGGTGGGAGGTGTGGGAAATATGCTGGGAATTGTGTGTGGATAGGTTTGAAATTGATATTCACGGTTGCATAATGATCAACTGGAATAGAATGCAAAGAAGAACTACTTATAGTACTTGTAAGAAAGGAGGAATGAAGTTCAAGGTTGTTACCTCGGTGGAACTCTGTTGGGGTTTGCCTCAATCTTCATGGACATATTTCAATAAGGTCCTAAACGTATCAGAAGACAAAAAAAAACTTCAAATGGCATCAGAAATGGAAATTCAATGGCTCCATAACTGGTGAAACCGGACGAACACATGCATCTTCTACCCTGTTTTAACTACTAGTTGAATTTTTCTTGGGATATATGATTTCATTCCACAATCATGTTCTTCATTAAGCCACATCATCTGACCATCTGAATTTTGTATCTTCACTGTGAACAGTTATCCCATTCTCTAAACTAGTAGAATCTTTTAGCATTGCGGAATTCTTAGATAACATGAATATGAATATCCTGTTTTTAATATTCTTATTTGATTAGGTATAAACATGGCAGTTATTAGTGTTGGCTTCTGGCCAAATAAGCAAATTTAAACCCCAAGTCCAGGGAGAGCAAAAGTGACTTTTATCTGATTAATTCATATGAAAGTAGTTATATGTCGAATATTGACTGATTCTGGATCCTTCAACAGTCATCCAAAATTAAAGAAACCACCTTAATTTTTCTGATAGAAAGTAGGGACCAAAGTAGAAAGATACTTTTACAAGAGAAAAAATAAAGTTGAAGAAAACATAGAATCAATTGAAAGTAGGAACCTAATGAGATTAAGCGATGAAATTCATAAAAGGATGTGACATTCTATTGATGTGATATCTGTTGATAGCATAGCAATTAACTTAAAGGAGCAACTCAACAATGACAAAAGTATAACAGGAGGGATATGCTTTACTTAGAGCACACAAAACAAAAAATATGTAACTGAGAACATATGTGAAGGAAGAATACAAAACCATTCTTCAAGGTACCATAAAACATTGTATCAGACGTGTTGTATAGGTGCAAAATAGAGTGTCATGAATGCAAAATCACAGAGAAATGGTGTGGCCTAAGCAAAACCTCTAAACATGTCATTAAGACTTGACACCACTTAGAGACCTTAAAGTGCATATAGTTCAGAATAGTTAACAGACACATGTTAATAGAGTGTCTGTCAACGATTATTTCTGTAAACTTTTTCGGTCAGCCAACTCATCAAACTTTCCTAGAAGTAAACCACTGAAAGCAGGCAAGACTGAGTCTTGTAGCAAATGAAATGCCAAGTTGAAAATTATATAGGCAAGTCAAATAACACTTAGGTTTCTAATTCCTAAAATTAAAAGGCAAGAAAAAAGTATGATTTCAATGCATTCCTAAGCCAGAGGTAGATAATATGCAAGTACACACAAAAGTACATACATTAAATCACAGACCTGGCAGAGCATTGCAATTACATTTATCCAAAGGGCAAAAGCAAAGCCATGGTAAAGCAGACTTCTAAGAAGTCATAAAGCCTGGCTTCAAGCAGAATTGCAATGCATTCTTTTCTGACTACTTTCACCTATCAAACCAGCAACAGTTCCAACAATAATAGTCCCCTACTTATGATAGAACAACAATTGGCACATGGAAAGCAATGCTCTTAATGAAGTCAAAAATTGGAAACTTAGC
Organism: Parsonsia alboflavescens; assembly: GCA_028571225.1. Lineage (NCBI taxonomy): Eukaryota > Viridiplantae > Streptophyta > Magnoliopsida > Gentianales > Apocynaceae > Parsonsia > Parsonsia alboflavescens. The sequence goes on from JAOXNR010000028.1 coordinate 17,963,546, forward strand.
ATCTGTGCTGTATATAAAAGTGCAGATTGTACAAGCCAAATCTGGTGTATTCTCCTTAAATAATAAACCACAAAGGATCCCTATGAGTAAGGAATCATTTAGAAAAAAAATTACCAATGCAAAATGCCTTAGTAAAGTCTGATATAGAAGGATTTGGTTAGAATTTTCCAAATGCCTTACTCAGTGGAAAGCTGAACTGGTCAACAAGCAAATAACTGCTAGTAATTAGACTCCATATATGACTCTTGATTTGATATAATAACTAAGTTCAACTTAGTTTCTAAAGACATAATAAAACCCGAAAAGATTTCTTTTTAACTTCTCATCAAAATTGATCCAAATTTATCAAGCATTGGCTTGTAGCAAGACAGGAAACCAACATATCATTTCACCTTGTTCATCTAATTCCTTCATTCTCCATAGTCGAGCAGGCAAAATGATAACCCATGAAGAAAATCAGTAAACCGAAGATTCTTCCTGGTTTATTCATACACCAACATGAGTCCAAGCAGGAGTAAAGGTCCTTTGACTTCATAGTCACTTGTAGGTTTGGGCAAGGGCAAAGGCAATGGAGTAGAAGTCAAGATTAGGTATTCAGAGGATGCATACAATTTGAACATATGCAAAAAATCCCTCCTCTGGAAAACAAACTAAATAAGAATTAACCCAAATACATTTATGGTGTAAGAAATGCCACACATGGGATGCTTAGCTTAGGTACGGAAACAAACAATTAACCTAATATGCATACTTTGAGGTTAGGCCCGTTCTGTCTGTCAACACAAACTGTACAAAATAGAAATGCCGGTCCAAATCCTATCCAACAACGCACAGACTGACAATACTGGGAAACACTGAAGAAAAAGCAATCAAGAATCAATCAACAAACAGCTGCAACAATGACCAGAAATTTCTTTAAGTAAAAACAGGAATATCAACCACTCAAATTTAAAATTCATGAAAACAGTAGAGAGAGGGGATGACCGGCAAACGTATCCCTCACATTACTCTATTTTCCCAGGCCCAAGATTATAATTAAAACTAGAACTGAAAGCAACAGCAAGAATTGTAGCATAGAAGATATTCACCCCCCACTCCCAGCCCAACCCACCCACGCACCTTTTGTCCCCATTCAAAAGAGCAACAAAAGAGCCAAACTTTGCACATGCAGAAAGAAATTACAAATATCCCGCACACCAAAAGAACCGAACTGTTAACGTTTCCAAACAAACAAACGAATCAAACAAAATTATGTATAGCAAAGAAAGCAAATGTCCTCACTCTTAAAAGATCATCCTATATCTAAATAATAATAATAATATTATTATTATCAAAAATTTTGCTACATAAGAATATACTATGGAAATTGAATGACTGATTAAAACTGCTTCAAGAAATATTGCATAATTTACAGAGATAGCTACTTACCTGCCTTGGGCTTCGGGGATTAAAGTAGTGGGCCAAAGAGGCCCACTGTCTCCTGCGACTCTTAAGTGCGGATGATGCAGGGTTGGCATTTCTTATCAGAAAGCCTGAAATTAAGGCTTTACAAAAATCCTTTTGTTCCCGTGGGTATCCACTCTCCGCCTATGTCAGGTTGGAGCAGTCTGGCAGAGAATTTGACAAGAAAAATATTTGGAGAAATAATGATTTATTAACTTTGCTTGATTAGAGTGTTTGGAGAGGGAAAAATGGCTATTCCATTTATAGAGGAGGAGTTGAATTTAAAACTATTTGGCTTTTTTTTTTTAAAAGAAAAGTTTGTGTATAAAACTAAATTTTATAAAATTAAAAAAATGCTCCCTCTATCATTAAATATAAATCATTTTAATTACTAATTATATTTTATTGTTGTTAGTTAATTAAGTATTCGATAATATTTTGTCTATATTGCCCCTATGATAAGGTATAGTAAAAATGATATTCAAAATTTTTAATTAAAGGATTACGAGAGTACATTTTAAGGGGAAAAAAAGATGATTTATATTTAGTGATTGAGAAAGTATTTTTCAATTAAGCCTCTCTTCATTCATGTTAAATAAATAAAATCAAATAATTACCGTTAATTAATTTAAATTAAAAGAAGTAAAGCAAGTCTTTCCCTTCTCCCTCCCTTTAAAAGGATTTTCACTAAAATTTTGGAATGACACATAAATGAGTTGGATTTATTAAAAAATAATTCAAAAATTTTTTCGTTTTATTTGCAAAAAAATTTTATTTTTTTATTCAGATATGCATAAAAAGTTGAACCAATACAAAAAGTAAAAAGTTGGTAATGATTTCTTTCTTCTTTTTTTTTTTTATTTATTGTAAAATATAAAAGGAACAAAGAGATGAGAACAAATGACATAAAACAAAGATAGATCTATAATTTTTATTTAAGGTTATCTATAGTATTTTATATATATATATTTTCAAATGGCCATGATATAATTTAGTTACAAAATTAGAAATATATTTGATGGCAAATTTAGAATAATAAATTACCACATTATCCATTATATCGATGTAGTAGTAAATAAGCATTAATTGGCTAGGACTCCTCAAATAAGTACATCTCAAAATAGAAGTAATTTAGGGATAATTTATTTATCACATAATATAAGTTATTTGCAATTATCAATGCTTTTTTATCATAACTATATTTAAGACTTTTTAATTCATATAAAATTACAGTTAACGTCTTATATCATGGGATGAAGGCGGAAGTATATTATAAATTGAAAACATGTTTATTCTTAAAATTCTTCTCAAAAGAAATTAATATGAGAAGATACTCAAGTGTTCACTCCAAAGCCTATAGGTAAGTGCTGCAGCATAGTGAGGTGCACTCTTTTTAAAGGTATCTATTGAAAGCTTTATGTGTTAAATCTTCATTTTTTT
>JAOXNR010000028.1:18007345-18026034 GCA_028571225.1 Parsonsia alboflavescens
TATATATTTGAGTATTATAAGTAGTAAAATCCTCTACCCTGAAAGGATCGTGGTCTCTTGGCATCCTTAGGAGGACTTGGAGCATTCCCCCTTTCAAGCCTTTTGTGAGATTGAATTGCTTCTTCCAAGGATGTTGGTGTTCTTGATGGGCTTCTCCTCTTTGGATGAGTCACTCTCTAAGCCCAATGTAAAAATTGCTTGTAGAAAGAAAAAGGAAAAAATAAGTAAAAAGATTTCGTAGAAAGAAAATAAAAAATAACCCTTAACATTTTCTTTCTAAAGATGGTGTCAAAAAATGATAGGTTGAAATTTGGTTTTTGGTCCTTGGTGGTGTAAACTTAGGTCTTTTAAAGGTCCCTTGAGGTATTCACAGGGACGGATGCATGTATAACCTTGCAGGGGCATTTGCCCCCACTAAATTTTAAAATGTTTAATATTTGTAGTATATATTGATATATTACCCCCATGAAATTTAAAAGATTTATAATTAGATATAACATAATTATATATTTGCTTCCATAACAAAAATTATCCTAGATCTGTCATTGGGTATTTAGTTCTGTTTTAATTGGCTCGGAGAGAAAGGCTTAAAACTAATGACTTTCTTTTTCAGCGTTGCATTCGGAGTGATCCCCAATATGATCGTGGTGTTTGTTTAAATGAATGTTTAGCGAGATTGCCTAATAAATAAAACTATCTAGTCGTCCTTAGTATCACCAATTCATTCTTGAGTTTTCTTTGATCATCAACATGTTGTTTAATAAAATGATAGAAATCTCCGTGAAGACCGGGGTGTGGATGGCGATACTCCCCCTTGGAATTTGATTTTTCAAGTTACTCATTCTCTATTATCATTTTCTATTATGATTCTGATGCAATGCTTCTCTGTATTTTGATAGTCTTTTTGATGGCCAACATTTTGACTAAGGAGCCTGTGGATAGGAGGATGGATAGTACTATTTTGTAACATTCCATTTATTTAATATATTCAGTTACCTTTTAAAAAAAAAAAAAATGGTTTTTGGTCAATTCAAAGGATTAAAGCTTGTAATACCAAAAACCAAGTAAAATCGGAGAGATTGGATGATTAGAAGTATGACATTTTCAATTCTTAAATTAGATGAATTCATGAATGAGGTGGATTGAGTATAATGTAACAAAAATGTTCTTTAAAAAGAAGTGGGAAAAAAAAAAGAAAGAAGAAAAAGGAACATCAATTCAATGGAGTGAAAGGGTCTTAAGGAAAGATGTTGCTCTAATCCGTTTGTGTATTAGGTACAATAAGCGATGGAAAAAAGTTAATTTTTGCATCCTTTATTATTAGTCTACTAATTGCATGTGTGTGACTTGTGGAAGAAGATTGAAAAAGAAATATGGAGAACAAATTTTGAAATAGAATCAAGAAGCTACAATAACCCTTTTTTTCTTCTAAAATTTATATATCGGGACTTTTGTGATTTGATATTGGAAAGTATCTCTATTCATAAGATATAGGATTATTTGAATAGAAAAGGTGACTCTTATAGATAACTAAAGGTTAATTAATCACAACTTATTAAATATAATGATTCAAATTAATAAATCTTTATCGAGAGGTTATCAATCTACGACTTTACACTTTATTTTTTAATCTTTTTTATTAAAGATTCAGAAAAAAATATATTTTAAAAATTAATAAAATATTTATTCATTAAATATAAATAGTTTTTTTTTTCAATAATTATGAAAAATTATAATCATTGAATATAATAAAGACTTTTTTCAATTAATATAAAAATTTTCTATAAAATTAAGTCGTGTGATTTAAAATGAGAGAATCAAAATTTGTGAGTGCTGATTGATTTGGAGGTGTCTACTTTATATATATAAATATATACGAAAATATTATAAAGTGCTATGAAATATGCCTTATGGAGTGTTCAAGTTAAGCTATAGAGTGCTATGGAACAAGCCTTATGAAGTGTTTCACTTAAATCTCTAACGGTCAACTATCTTTTTTTTTTTTCTAATAAAATAAAATTTAATCAAGTACCACAAAATTTAGTTTATAAAAAATATCTAAAAAAATAATTTATTATAAAAGAATTTATTTGTTCTTAATAATTGACAGTTAAAGATCTAATTAGAGCAATTCAGGTGTGCTCCATAACACTTTATAACATTACCAAAATAAATATTATATATATATATATATAATAGATTCTGAAATATTATGTTCATTAAATACAAAAACCTTTTGTTTTAGTTTAGTAGTCTGATGAAAGGTTATGATCACTATATTTAAATAAATAAATATATAGATATATATATTTATATATATAAATACAAACTATTAATTATGGACAAATATGTTCATTGAACATAAATAAGAAATTGTTATTATTGCAATAATTTAAGAGAAATTAATAAAAAAATACATTTTAATAAATATATAGAAAACTATATTTGTTAAATATAGAAATTATATTCATTAAATGTGAAAGGTAGAGTTATTATACAATTTATTTCATAAACTTTACCTTTTTGGAAGATTTGATCCTTAATTTTTTTTTTATCATCCCTAAATAATTTAAGATTGGATATTTTGATCCTCTTTGACCGTATTCTTCAAAAAAATCACCCGATTCTGAAGTCAATTTTAAGAATAATAAAGGTAAAAAAAAGAAACTTTAAGGATAATAAAAGCAAGAAAAAAATTTAAGGATCAAAGTTATCAAAAAGTAAAATTTGATAATTGAATTGTACAATAACTGGGGAAAAAAATTAATATGATTTGGATAATATATAATTTTTCCATTAATATCTCCTTTTTTTTTCAAAAAAAAATTGCAGTATGAAATTGCAAGATATCAAATTTATTGCGTCTTTGTTGCTTTTGGCATAAATCAACAAAACCATATCTAATATTGAACCAATCTCATTTATTTATTTGTATTTTCACCTAAACTGAACAAAATTAATGTAAATTTAATTACTTTAAAATAATGGTAAGTCCTATTTATCTTAAAGAACCAAAGTAAAAGTTGAGGGACATTCCATTTCCATGCCAGTTTCCCCCGCTTGGAAGGCATGAAGTGAAGTAAATGAAAGCAACCATTGATTCTCACCGTCCGATCGGATCACCTTTACCCAGTTGTTCATTAAAACCGACTTATCCGACGGTCCAAAAACAACTCTCAGCTGTATATACCCCACCAGTCCTTCTGTCTCTTTGACTCGCCATTTCTATTCAAACTACGAAGCAAATCAAATACAAATTACAAACCCCCATTTCCTTCCCTACGTGCATCTCATTCTTCTCTCTCAATTTCTCTCTCTATATCTAATATTGTGTGTATAGCCTGCTCCTGTCTGTTTTTGTTTCATCAGTTTGCTGCAAAGTCTTACTGGAGGCAAAGCTGATCGGAATTATTGTTAATTTTTGATAAGAATTGGTGGTGAAATTGTACGGAGGTAGCTTCACGAAGAAGCCTTTGGTGAAATGATGCGAATCTCTCTATCCACCCACTTTGTGGAGGTTTTTCTTTCCCTTTTTTGTGGATTTTATTTTATATGTGGGTGTGTAGAGAGGGAAAGCCTGTGATCTTTTTAGATGGTTAATTGTTTTTGTTAAATGAGAATCAATGTCGAAGATGAAGCATTTATTCCGGAAACTACACCTCGGCGGTGGCAGTGGTGATGGCGCTTTGGCGGAGCCTCATCATCACCAGCATCCTCATCATAGGTCAATTACTAGTGATAATACGGAAGGAGCTGCGGCGGGAACAACGACACCGCGCCAGCTTCAGCAACAACTGCCGACCTCGGCTGTATCGACTCAGACTACGGCTTCGGCTGCGCCGGCTTTGGAGTCTTTGGAAAATTCGAATCAGTCAATTTCGAGTAGCGGTAATGCCACAGTGAATGCTGCTGATTTTAGTTTGTTAGAAGAGGAATTTCAGGTCCAATTGGCGTTGGCGATCAGCGTGTCAGATTCAGATTCGCGTGAGGATCCAGAAACCACTGCCCAAATCACAGCTGCAAAGCAGATGAGCCTTGGCTGTTCGCCTTCTCAATCGCTCGTTGACTTCCTTTCACTGAGATATTGGGTAATCCATTTAATCTCTTTTCTATTCATTCATTAATTTTTTTTTCTCCTTCCATATTGTCTAGAAAATACTTGTAGTATGGCTTAGATCTCAATTATGATCTCTATGGATTCCAAATTGTTGTCTATATTGATCTGCATTTCTCAGTCATGGAAAAAAAATGTTGCAATATTTGATGGTATTCAGTCATAAAATCCAGAACCAAGAGTGATGCTTGTCATAGTATTTGCATTTAACCAAGTGTAATTCTGTTCTGGATCACGTTTTTTGACATTCATCTCAAGAATGAGTGAGAAGTGTCAGTTTACACATAGTTGTAGAAGAGGTTACATTCAGTATGTTTGTACAAGGTCGTGTTTCAAGACTTGAATTCATTTACATTTCTATCTATCAAGTGTAACACTAAGAATCCATCTATATTTAGAGTTACGGTTTAGTAAATTATTGTACTGTAATTCTATTTTGCGTCACCATGTGAATCCTATCCTCTCTCTACGTGGTTTGACGGTGGAAAGGATATCCATCAAGAGGTGCACCTTTAATTGTCGGTTGCACCGCATACATTTGTTACGTTCACGACACGCTTCTTCTTTTGTTTTTACTTGAGATTGTTTTTCGGTGGGTTCTAATCCTGAAAGAAAACTTTGATTTTTGTAATGCAGAGTTATAATGTCATAAATTATGATGAGAAGGTGTTGGATGGGTTTTATGACGTATATGCCTCTAATTCGAATTCGGGGGCACCAGGAAAAATGCCAATGCTGGTTGACCTGGAATCTGTTCTGGTTACTGAAAAGGTTGATTATGAAGTGATTTTAGTCAATCGTATGACTGATATGGAGCTCTGGAAGCTTGAGGAAAAAGTGCATTTAATGTCCACCGATTTCAGGGATTTAATAACTGGCCCAACTATGAGCTTTATAGTGCAAGAGATTGCTGATATTGTAGTTGATACGATGGGAGGTCCTGTTAACGATGCAGATGAAATAATGAGGAAATGGGAAGTGAGGAGTTATGAACTGAGGACATCTCTGAACACCATTATCCTTCCCCTTGGTTGTCTTGACATTGGGCTTTCTCGCCACAGGGCACTACTTTTTAAGGTTGTAAATTTCCCCTTTTCCCCTCTTTTTGTTTAATTTATTTGACTTTACTAATGGGTTATTAGTTGAACTTTTGAATCAATATACTGCATATTTAGTGTCATGAAGATGGTTTTAGCCATTCTCACAGTTTATATGTTTGTTTTAATGTGAGTTGAGTAATAAGTTGCTTTACATTGAAAATGAGGTGTCAGGATGCTTTACATATGGACTGAAGAATTCTTTGAAAAAAAAAATGAACTTTAATTTACTGTGATTTTTGCACAAGTAACTGGTTATGTCGGATTCATCCTATTTGATGGCAGTTGATAAACCCTTTAGGAAGACGAATATGTCCTCTGGCATGCATCTTCTTAGGAAAATGTTTTTTGGGCTATGCAATAATTTGCCTTGTAATTGGCTTGAAGGTGCTTGCTGATAGGATCAACCTTCCCTGCATGCTTGTGAAAGGGAGTTATTACACTGGCACTGATGATGGAGCAGTTAACTTGATAAAATTTGGCAATGGAAGGTGATGTTTTTTCTTAATTCAACCATACACGGGTCTTCTATATTTACATATTAACTGCTTTTGATCCAAAACCCAACCCTGATTCCCTGCCTCAACTCTTCCATTTATTTTATCTTATTTATTATTATTTTTTGACTTCAAATTATTTGGTCTTAGATTTATAATTTGATGAGGAACCTTGGGACAAATTTCCTGAATGTCTTACTTTTATCTTCCGAACATTGTACGTTTTTATCATAGCATCCTCACTTAGGCTATGGAATAAGTGCTTGTCTTCTCTTGTCCTCAAGAAGTAATCCAACATTCTCCATATTTTATCATTTTACTTCAGTTTTTCTTTTCCTTTTGATTGTGTTTGGGAAAGATAAAGTAAGAAGAGTGGGAGAACCAGTTGTTGCAAAATGACTTATCTGCAATAATGGAGCAGCAAGTATAAGATGTTGGAATTTTCGCTGCTTGGGTGTTCTTTGGGGAATGCTTACAAATTGCAAATTGAAGTTTTGAAGTTAAACTAGATGGCCTACGGGCTATAGCCTGAACCAATTTAGTTTCTTCTGTGATATTGTATTATATTGATTTATAAGCTCATGAATTCCGTAATTCAGGAATCAAGGATATGAATCTGGTAAAATTTTTAAAAGATTAAATATTTTGGAAGAAGAGGCCATGGAAATATCTTCTCTACTCGGGATATTCCCTCTCCTTTATATCTCTTTCTGCTACACCAGAATGTCACTGTGGGCAGCTTGCTCTGTCCTTATACTATTGTTACATCTGATTTTATCTCTTTGTTTTAACCCATGGCTTTATACTGCAATCTTGTTTATGAGTATAGTACTTTCTCTCTGTTTCTGCATCTTAGCATGTACTACTGTGTCTTGCCACTTGCTGATTCTATACAACTTGCAAGACAATCCAAATTCTTGGCCTTAATTGGCTCACATTGAGCATTAAACTGACAAGAATCTGATTAGTGTTTTCTGCTTTGCATGTCTTTCAAGTTCCACCATGTAGTACGCTTACTCTGCACATTCCTGATGTTGCTTTTCAAAAGGTCACCTTCGTGTGATTTCCCATATAGAAAAATAAATATGAGTTGCCTGTACTTTGATGGATGAACATACTTTACTAAGATAATTTGTTAATAATTTTGGCATTTATGTGCTTTCATTGGCTTTTCCTTTCCTTTTCTATTTTTAAGGTTTGAAGTTACATAGTGTTACTGATGATAATCATAGCTCATACAATGTTATAGCTTTGAGTTTATTACAGAAACAAAACAATATATGTTTTCTAAACTAAATTTGTGATTGCTGCAGTGAGTACATAATTGATCTGATGGGTGCTCCGGGCACTCTAATTCCTTCTGAGGTACCCAGTTCTCAGCTTCAGGATATAAGAAGTGTAGCTCCTGTTGTGGATACAGTTTTTACTTCATGCTCAGAATTCGGAGGATCAAATGGGGCGGTCTTGCCCATGCCTTGTGTAAATGAAACTTCCAAAAGTGGTATGTCAGCTCCTGAAAAGTCCTTTACTGGAGTTCAATCAGAGGGCAATGGTCAGACTGCTATAGAAAGCACTCAATGGGAGGTTTTTGAGCGCGATTTTGGAAATATTCTCCCATCATTGGTTAGGGTACCTGAAGTTCCAGCTGCACCTGTGCATATAGCATCAACTGCCCAGCAGATTCAAGTTGAAGATGTCTCCAAATGTGTTGTTAGTGCAGCAAAAGACCCAGACTTTGCCCAAAAACTTCATGCCATTTTGCTAGAGAGTAGTGCAATGCAGCCCCCGAATAGTTTACCAAGAGATTTGAAAATTCTTCCAAAGAATCAGCTACTGAGAGGGGAAAGGATGGTTGAAGCTCATCATTACCCTCTCATGTCTTTGCAAGCTCTGATACCCTTCACAGGTGTTCAATTATGTGACAATGTTTCTGATAGCAGAGATAACGAAATTTCTGTTCAAGGACCAGTTGTGCAAAAGCAGGGAATGACATCCTGTGTATCTAATCCTGGAAACAAGTCGTCTTCTAGTGCTAGCAATGACGGATTTGTGCTTGTCAGTGATAGAACTGAGCATATGGTCCAGCCTGCTGATGTGTCAAAGACAATACAGGTAGTTGGCAGTTATGAACCCAATCCTTACAGTTGTCGGGATGAGCAAATTGATCCAATGCTAGGTGGTGTTGCTGAATGGGAAATACCTTGGGAAGATCTTCAGATTGGTGAACGTATTGGCATCGGTATTTTCTGAAACTATTCTTGCTCAATTCTAATGAAAATTTTATTGGTACTGCTTCGTCTTTTCGTTTTCTCTTAATTTTCTTCTGTAGTTATAGTTTTCTGTTTCAGATAGTGTCATTCGTGCAAGTTACATGTTTGTTATTTTCATGATCCTTCCTTGAGATGAACATGCTGCCATTTCTGCTAAATGTAATTGTGGTTGTTATTGTAATGACTTAGGTTACTAGATCTTTGATTTCGTTATGCAAGAGCTGTAAATGTTAACATAAAGATTTTACTTTGAAACTATGTGGTATCTGAGGTCCACAGTTTGATGAGAAAAGATTTTAATCACTTCTTCACATGTGAGAGAAACCCTTTGCAACCACATCTATTTTTTTAAGATGTTGACAACTATTTCATCTAAGCCTTTTTAACCAAGGATATCTGAAAGTTTTACTCATCAGGTGGATATTGAAGGCCCGTTGCTTATTGCTATATTTTCATATCCTTAGTCATTTTACTTCTTTTGTCTGATGTATCCTTGTATTTCAAAGTTGATTAGATTTGATCTTCACTTATGTTTTGAAAAAGGTAGTTGTTTAATCATTTAAATCTGTATATTGCAGGATCATTTGGTGAGGTATACCGTGCTGAGTGGAATGGCACAGTAAGCCCCTCCCTCCTCCCTCTTCTTTCTTTTTTGAAAATTTATGTTCATCTTATCTATTATAACAGCCGGAAGATGTTTTCTATAATTATTCTGTTTTTTTATTTTTTTATTTTTATTTTTTTTATTTGGTGGGGGTTCTAAATGCTTTTGGGTAGTAATTCTCAAAACAATTAAGGATTGATAAAGCACAGGCTATTAGCATGGATTAGTTTGTTGTGAAGTATGCAAGAGTAAAGTAATTAGTCAATAGCATATCGCATAGTAGGAATGACATTAACTTCTGGAACATGTGCTTAACAATGTGTTGTTGAATGAAACTCAACTTACACCAGAATTTTAAAAAAAAGATCATATAAAATTTCAAGGACATAGATGATGGTGAATTAATATGATAATTTACCTATTCAAAACAAGATTGTGTTAGTTGGGAAAAGAAAAACCCTGGGTTTCTTACTTTCTTCATTTGCCTTAATTTAAAATAAAAAAATAAATAAAAATAAATATAAAACCTTCAGAAACGGACTATTAGTAGATTCTCAGACATGAATATGTTTTAGAAAAAATGCTTATGAACTACTCGCTAATTTTCTGCTGGAGTTCCTTTACATGTGTTGGTACTTTTTGCCTCTTATTATATTGGTGAAACTTGCATATATGTGCTACAAAGACCAAATAAATAGAAAAACTTTCTCTTTGCCTGTGTTGACTTCGTCTACCAGCTACTTCCAATTTTTTGCTTTAAAGTTTTAACAATACCGGCTACTTGCAAGTTTTTTTATTAACAGTAATTGTTCCATGGCAGGAAGTTGCTGTGAAAAAGTTCATGAATCAAGATATCTCAGGTGATGCACTTGAACAATTCAAATGCGAGGTTAGTGCCATTGTGCGATCCATAGGCTGTACAGTTTTGTTCCTAAGTATTCTTCAGACTTTTATATTTTGCTTGTTGTGTGCTTTCTACAGGTCGAAATCATGTTGCGGTTGAGACATCCAAACCTTGTACTTTTCATGGGAGCAGTGACTAGGCCCCCTAATCTGTCTATACTGACAGAGTTCCTTCCAAGGTTGGCTGCAAATTCATACTGTAATCCTTTGTCTTTTTCCTGTGTGTGTGTGTGTTTTGGGGGCAGTTCGGCTTTGTAGTCATGATCTTTCTGAGTATCAGAAAGCTTTTTGTCATTCCCAAAATTTGGATTTAATGTTCTGGTGTAGCTGCCAATAATTAAGGATATAATCCCCACGATCTTTTGTTTTTTTTTTTTTGCCTTCCACAGTCATTGAAAAAGATTTGTATCTAAGCTAATGTCCATGGTTTTGTACCATGATCTCATGAATTCAGACTGTATGAGATATCTATTGTCCTCGTAGATTTGTTAGTTTTTTTTTTCTGTTAGTTTTTGGTTGGCACTTGGCAGAACCCAGCACAAGGAATAGAGATATCACAAAATCTGTTTGCTATGTTATTATTATTATTTTTATGTCTATGTGTTTTTTTTTAATGAACAGTACAGTTAACTATGAGCTGCTCCCAGAGATCAAAATGAACTATAACCCAGTTAAAATATCTTGCTACATTATGGTTATTCCTGCCAAGAAATTTACTGTCTATTCTATTAACTATGTGATAGCATAATCATTTTTTTCACTTGATGTTCATTTACATTCAGGGGAAGCTTGTTTAAGCTACTACACCGTTCAAGTGTTCAACTAGAGGATAAGAGGCGACTGCGGATGGCTCTTGATGTGGTACAAGACTTTAGTTGAGAAATCATATATTTGTTCATGTATACATGTTCCGATTCTGATCACGTACCATGTGTTTGTTCCAGGCCAAGGGAATGAACTATCTGCACACAAGCCATCCAATTATTGTGCATCGGGATTTGAAGACTCCAAATCTCCTTGTTGATAAAAATTGGGTTGTAAAGGTTGTCCAATGACTTCAGATGTTAATAGATCATCAGGAAAGGGGTTAGAATCTCCATTTGCTTAATGTGATTTCTAATTTCCCTTTGTGTCTTTGCTTATCTACAGGTTTGTGATTTCGGGATGTCACGCTTGAAGCATCATACTTTTCTTTCTTCAAAGTCTACAGCTGGAACGGTAATACACATCAATCATACTGAATACTCTTGTTTTCTTCCCTTTGTGACTATCAAGGATTTCAGTTAGCGTGTGCCATGAAATGCAGGCCGAGTGGATGGCTCCCGAGGTTTTAAGAAATGAGCCGTGCAATGAGAAGTGCGTTAATCCTCTATATCCATCCTTTTCCTTTTCATTCATTCTAGGTCCGGAATTCCATTTTGATTTCTCTCATCATTCAAATATATCTAAAATACAATTTTGGTGAATTTGCAGATCTGATGTGTACAGTTTTGGTGTGATATTATGGGAGTTAGCAACTCTTGATGTACCATGGACAGGCATGAATTCAATGCAGGTCGTTGGAGCTGTTGGTTTCCAGGGGAGACGCTTGAATATTCCAGATCGTGTTGATCCTGTGGTTGCAGAAATAATAACTGATTGCTGGGTTTCGTAAGTCTCTAATTTGTTGAGTGGTTTTCTGAATCTCCCTCTATTGTTTAACCTGAGTTTGTATCACCCATCAGGATTCAATCTAAAAATAATTTTTGCATATCACTTTTCCTTTTCGCTGAAAGTCCTGATGGAGTTCTTAAGTCAAATAACCTGCTGTACTTTTGCGTTGCAGTAATCCGGATAAGCGACCTTCTTTTGGGGAGATTATCGCTCGTCTCAAGTGTCTTCAACGTCTAGTTGTTCAGAAAATGGACAGACAAAACGTTCAGCATTAAAGCTGCTGGGAATTATGCCATTGCTGTAATGATAGGCTGAGAGTTGTGTTCCTATGCTTGAAGAGCCTGGGAAGCAGAACTTTTTGTTGCCGAATCTTGTAGATGAAAAAAGAAGAAAAAAAGAAAAAGAAAAAAAAAAGAAGAAAAAAGGTACAGCACAGCTGGTATTGCATTGGATTGGGAAGTGTTGGTTCATTCGAAGTGGGGACTCGACACAGCCATTTCTCCAGAGTATAGGTTCTCCATCATTGACATTGCACAAAGAAGTGAGGTGGAGGAAGAAATCCTTCCAAAAAAAAAAGAGAAAAGGAGGAAATTATGCCTGAAAATCATATTATATGGTGTTTTGTAGGGAAGAACAATTGTAAAGTCATATATGCAAGAAATTTCTTGAATAAGCAGGAGGGAGAGAAAAAAAGGGTTATTGATCTGTGGAGGTCTTTAAAAGAAGCACCAATTGCTGCTTCAGAAATGTATACATGTGATCTCTGCAGGTGGTACCAAAAAAAAAATTTTTAATTAAGGAAAAAATTATTCAAAGGTGTTTTAGTTTGTTTTCTTGCTGGAAGGAAGGAAAATCTTAGCACATTTTGAGTCAAAAAGAAAACGCGACACCATGCAAGCAATGAAGAGTATTGTATATCCCCAGGCTAAGGAACAAAGGGCCCGCGCCACCTTCACGCCTATGTTTCAGTTTTTTATGTATAATGAGATGCCATGGTAGTGATTTTTTCACTCAATATTAAGATCTAGGTTTTTTTTTTTTCCTTTTTAAATATCTCTATGTAGAATAACATCAAGAACTTTAGGAAGAAAGAAAGAGAGAAAAAATTATTTTGTAAAGAAAATAAATAATATTGAAAAAATGAATAAAATGTTTATTAAATTATTAATACAGTTTGATTTGATTTTTTTATATAATGTAACTTGGATTTTTTAATGGAACATTTGAAAGGATTTGAATATCGTTAAAATAAAAATTTAAAAATAAAAAATTATCAATAATGATTTATAATTAAAGAAAATAAGTGAGCTCAAATGATTTACAAAGAAACAGAAAGAATTATTCATTTCAATATTTTATTATTATTCAAAAAAATAGAAAATACCTTAAAAAATATTTATAATGCATAGATATACACCTATTTGGCCGGTTTGGAGCATCATAAAATAAAACAAAAAAGTGCAAGATACAAAATCCAAAAAAAAGAGGAAAAGAAAGAAAGACCATGGCCACTGCCATCATCTTTCTCTGTCGAAGGCCAACGGTGCCCTTGCCGCAACCACCACCTCCTCCCCCCTTACCCTCAAGAGCCGGCACCTATCCCCAACTAAACTTCCGCTTTAGAGCTAGCCCATATCCCATAGCACCTCATCCAGCTTCCTTTAAATTTCCCAAAATATCCTCAGCATCTTTCAGAAATAACGGTGTTCCACCAGAGTCCCCTGAAACGGGAGAGTGCCCAGTCCCGCTGGACCAGCAGCCCATCAATGAGTACAAAGCCTTGTCCAATTCGTTCCCATTTTCATGGGCTTCTGCAGACTTGGTTGAATACAGTTCCCGCCTCTTTGTTACTGGAGCTTCGTTTGCTCTTTTTGTGGGCTTACCCGTTTCTTGGTTCGGGTCGGTTGGACCTGAATCCGATCCTCTCACCCGAATCTTGGCTGCTGTCTCAAGTGGGTTTCTCGTAGTGACTCTTGCTGTCGTCAGGATGTACCTTGGTTGGGCTTATGTTGGCAATAGATTGCTCAGCGCCACTGTTGAATGTCATGATTCTTCTTTCCTTCTCATAAAGTTTCAATCTTGGATTTTTTTTTTCTTTTGGGTTTTCTGTTTGCATGTTTTTAGTTGAAATTTGTGGTTGATGCCGTTTCTTTTGTCGCAGATGAAGAGACAGGGTGGTATGATGGACAGGTATTTACATTTTGAAGCATTTCTTGTTTAATCCTGTTAACTTTTTACTTTTTTATTTTGTTGGAAAATTGGCAGCTAATACGTATGAGTATTAGTTTGGGGTTATGTTCTTGCAATCTCATTATAAGTTCAACCCATGATCTTCTTGAAGTAATGGTGCTTTAGAGTTTCTATTTGATCATACTAGTATTACTTTTTTGGCTCAACAATATTCAAACAATTTGTGTTACTTGTTTATTGCATGTGTTTTTTGTGGAATCTTCTTAAGAAAATGCTCCCTTTGCCTTAAATAAAGTAAAAGATTTCCTTTTCCCCTTCACACTAACATTTAATGCGATTCTTAAGTGGCTGAAGCCAAAAATGTTCTCATTTGTATATCATCAATGTTGGCCATTTGGTGATTTTGGAAATACTAAGATTGGAGTGTATCTTAGAAAACAGGAAATGGAGTTCTTTTTATGCCAAGAGAGGGCTTTGCCAATTTTCCTTTCTCTAAGACAAAGCAAATGTTTATGAAAATGAGACATTTTTATTGATAAGCTTGCTGTTCTTTTGTGCAATAAGTGTAAATTATGGTTGCCGATCTTATGTACATATGTAATGTTCTTTCATACAGTTTACGATTATTTATCATATTGTTTTGTGAATTATGAGCTTGGCGTATGAGTGCATTTTGCAGCTCTTCAACAGTACTCTCTGTAACTTGCTTGTATTGAAAGAATTTCTTTGTGATGTATGTGGATAACTTCTGATGAGCATGTATGTCTCCTGTTTTAATCTTTGAGTATTCCTCCATGAACCTCTTTGTACTAGTTTTCAGAGTAAAACCTTCGATATTAAATATCCAGAAGCTACTATTTGTCAGCCTGAAATACCATATTGATTCTCAAATTGACGAGTCAGAAGAATATTCCGACGGACTGAGTAACTCACGTTAGATATTCATTGCAGATATGGGTAAAGACTGCTGATGTTTTGGCTCGTGATCGGCTTTTGGGTTCATTTTCTGTAAGTAATTTAAAATTGAAAAGTGACAAAAAATTTTAACCACCTGAATATAGAACATTAACGACATAGTATCCGTACCACATTGAGGTCATATGTATCAGGATGATGTCAATCTTTACTACAATATGATCTGGCTTACTCAGCATTGAGGAATTAAAACCTTATCCATGAAAAACAAAATAAAAACTTTGGCTGGATTTGGGATATATCAGGCGAGGAATATGATCCATTAGATAAAGGCTAATGGATTTCTCTGACTGGTCATGGATTTTTTATTCATTCATTTACATATAAACAAGTGGTTGTCTTATCCTTGCATTGTGGTCTTTCAAGTTTCGACCTAATATTAGAAAGAGATTCTGAAGGATATTTTACATCTTCTCTCAAGAGATTTGGGGTTGAGTATTTCTCCTTGCTATCCAGCCATCCCAGGGTTTCCTTGCCAACCCTCTGGCATTTATAGCTAATCTCATATGATTGCTAGAAAGAGGGTATTCTACAGCACAGTAAGCCTAACAGATTGTTAGACCCAAAATGCAAAAGCCAAACTAGATGCACTGGAGAAGCAAAATAATATGTATGCTGGGGCATTCAATGATCTGGAAATGTATCATTGACATACTTGAGGTTATAAAAGTTAGGTTCATACATAAAAAAAGGTCACTATTGGTTTTCAGGAAACACTGAACTTTCATCTCTTCCAGGTGAAAATTTGATTTGTTGAAAATTCAGATGAAGTTATCAAAAATTCTATTTGATTAACCAAATTAGAGATTGATTTACCAACATGCATAACAAAAGAAAATGTAACGCTACTACTTTATCATTGGACATGAGTCTGCCACCTCCCCACATCCCATAAAAAAGAAAATCTGTTAGCTTCATTAATTGCGCTGCATGTACATTGTACAAGTAGAATATAACTTCTCAAACACGGAACATTTTGTTACTTAAAATTGCTCACATATTTTTCTGGCTTGACTTATAGGTAAAGCCTGTGCTGAATCGGTTAAAAAACACTCTTGTAGCTCTTGCAATGTCATTGTTTATCTGTGCCCTCATTATTTTCAATTCGGAGCCCAGCAAAAAGCATACACATGCAAGTTCTGGGGAAGCTGGTGGTAGAGCTATACCTGGAGTTTACAATGATGAATCTGCTAGATCTTTCGAGCCAGATGCATTCTGTGGTGAACCTACTGTTCCCTAACTGATGGTAAAAGGGTTCATCATTATAGAAAGGATTATATTTTTTTAGACAATGACATACAATATACATACCCTTTCGTTACCTTTCTGTACAGTTATGTTTGTATATGCTATTACATGTAGAATTGGGATCGCTGTCATTTGTCCATATTGTAATCCCCTTGATGTTAGACAATGGAGAAACTATAGTTATCCTGAGATTCTTTATTTGCAGCCTGTTGCTTGGAAGTAATCTAACTGAACTTATGCCACTAACACTCCTTCATGGCCTCTTATCCAATAGTTGCCACTTCAAACTCCTTGATCAATGAATGGATTGCATGAACATAGCTTTTGAACTATGTGCTTTTTGTCTTGTTTTACAAATGATTGTTGCAGTTTATGCTCTCAGGAAAAATTGTAACCAATATGTTAAGTGTATAAATTAAATCTTTCTTTATCGGATTAAGCTTTTAGAGGATGTGGAAATTTAACATGGTATAAGAGTGAGGGAGAGAGGTTGAGGTTCTTTGTTGAGGTAACATGTTCTTGTTATTGTGGAGCTGGCCCATGAGCTGGGGTAGTTGAGTGCTGCATGGACTTTGTTGAAATTTTGGTGTCTGTGATGATTTCATATATGGGGAAGCAAATAAAAAAGACTGAATTCCAGAATATGATGCACTACTATTATTTATCTTCATTTAGTTCGTAAGTGGCGGTGTGTTCATTACGTGCAAGAGATCATGTATAAAATTCAAGAGTATCACAGAAAAGGAGATCTGCTGAAAAAGGAAAGTTCACATGGGACTGCAATGCATATGTATGCCATTGATTTGTCTAGATGCAAAGCACACAGAAAGCTGAAGTCAATTTGTATTTGTAAAGAGAAAGAAGAGCAAAAATCTTTATGTAAAACGATAATATTTTCAACCGATGAGAATTTAATTCAGGCACCGCTAATAAAAGAAATTATATATATGTAGAGAACATTTTGATATTTCATTAATTAATTTACATTATCTGCATAATGATTATAATTAATGATGTGGCAGAAACTATTTTTTTAAAAAAAGAATAAAAGTGGAAAACTTAAACTCAAAGCAATAAAAAATACTCATTCCGTACGAAATTGAATGTCTCATTTTGATTTAAGCAAATATTAAGAATATGGGTTGAAATAATTCATTTTATACTAAACGATATCAATTTACTAAAAAAATTTTAATTAATTTAAGAAATGAAATATTCTTTTTCAACAACTCAAAATAGAGTAATGTAAACATTTAATTTCAGACAGAGGAAGTAATAATTCTACATAATTAAAAATACTTATATCTACTTACAGGTTTGATTTTTTGTTTTAAAAAATTAAATTTGTTTAAAATAAATAAATAAAGATTTGCAACCGACTCAAAGGTATACTATATATATAATATAGAAAATAAAATAAATTCATAGGAAAACAAGACATGCTCATTTCCAGCCATGGACTTCTTGTGTTAATCACGTGTCTTCACAATCACAACTTAAATGAATTTTTGGATTTTATTTTCACAAATTAACAAAAAAACTATTGTTTATTTATACCAAAAATGAAAATAATATTTCCCATAGTTGACTCTATGTATGAATGGGTTGAATCTTTGACAAATTTCAGCCGCAGTTTATCTTACCCTTTTTCTTAGTAATAAAAGATATGTGTATGTTATGGATTCGGATATCAATTATACATTCCTATTCCCATGTCATTATCGGTTATATTAAAAAAATATTAATAAAAATCATATTCGTAATTTTTAATTATTATCTTTTAATATATTTTATATATTAAAATATAAAAAAATAAACTAAATCCTAAATAAACTTTTTTTAGGAACATATATTAAATTTTTACCTAGTATAATGTTGAGTGATACACAATTTCGCAATTATTATGTAATAAGATATCAAGATGTTTTTTTTACTAATAATATCTAGGTCAATTCACGTAACCTCAATTATTTTACAAGGTTTCAACTCACTAAAGTTAAATTACGTGGAAAATCGAATCGAACTCATGACAAACGTTATATAAAATCACTTTCAAATTTTTTTTAATTTTCTAATTACATCATATTTGTATCTCTTTTATATTTGTTTAATTTTTTTAAATAATTTATATAAGAACATTAATTTTTTAAAAAAAATTGAAAAAATAATTTGATTTTTGTTATAATTAAAAATAATTTAAATTTATAAGTTAAACCATTTTGAAATGGAAAAATGAATTTTGATGTCATTAATCTATAAAATTACCTAATGAAAAGATTAGGATCCAAAGATGATATAGCAAAAGAGTAGGGGCCATAACTATAAATATCTAGAACCACAGGCGAGTAGTAGGGCCCACCTAGCTTCTAGATTAAGGAGATGCATGCATCTTCCCTGTTTCCGTCTCTTGCTTTCCATTTCATTCGAAGATATCTGTAAACTTCAACCAAAAATAAAGTTCTCTCTGTCTCTCTCTAGAAAATTTTTTCTTTAAAAAAAATTAATTTAAAAAAGAAAATAGCGAAGCATAAATATGGCTCAAATGGGCAACGATAGCATCTTTCTGACGGTTCTTTCTCTTGCTCTTCTGCTACACATTGTTCAGAATAATTGTTTTCTTGAAATCCCCAAAAGGGCTTCAAGACTATCATCCACCGCCACAGGTTCATTTCCCCTTATTTTTTCCTTTAGTTTTGCCTTTTATAATTGTTCTTGATGCTTGATGGCTAATGGGTGTAGGTCAAGACTTTATTTTCTGTTTCTGGGACTTGGGTTTTGGGCTTCATTCGTTGTTCTTGGCATTCAAAGGCCAAGGGTTTATAGTATTTTCTTTTTCTGCTTTTGATTTTTTTTTTAGTTGTGGAAGTTGATTTGGATGGGTAAAAATGTCACCTTGGGCTAATTCGCTGAACTTTTTCTTGTTCAGAGAAGAGTTGGGGGATTTAAAAAACTGAGATCTTGGCAAGATTTTTTTTCTTTTTTTTTTTATGTTTCAGGTTAGAGTTATTTAGTTAATCCCATGGCATTGATGGCTTTAAATTGAAATTTAGTTTTTTCATGGCTTTGTTTTGATAGCTCAGTAGATTGTTTATAATAAATTTTGCTTCAAAGAACCCTGATAATATTTCCAATGAATTA
>JAOXNR010000028.1:18037225-18074820 GCA_028571225.1 Parsonsia alboflavescens
GCTACCAATAAATATTAGAGAATATTTATTGGTAGCAGAACTCGGGAGGAGTTTCTCTACCTCACTATCGCAAAACTGTCACAGGCGTGTCACGGGAGCGTTACAATGGTTCTTGTGGAACAGTTCCAGAACTTAGGGGGAGTTCAGCTTCGAGAGAAGCTTTGTCATCTTCAGAGGGATTCTGGTAGATGTTGTGATATATGCAAGAGGAATTCTTGCTGTGAGTTTGTAAGATAAAACTTTGTACAGGGTAGTGATAGACTAGAGGAATTCTATTGCTCTATATTGTACCTATTGTAATATTTTTATCTTAGTGGATTTTTCAAATAGACTTAGTCTTGAGGACATAGCCTAATATTGGATATATTCTAATGAGGTGAACTTTGTTAAATCTCGATGTTCATTTATTTTTTTTGCAAGAATTTACATATTCAGTTTATTACGTATATTTAATAGTATAATTGCTTCAAGAGATTCTCTCAGGTGCAGATTGAAAGATGGGTTCAAACCTGCACAGTAAAATTGTTCTAAGTTGCTAGTGTGTCCTGAAACTCCTCTGATACAGAAGTTAGAAATTTGTTAAGCAATGTAGAAGTATGAATTATAAATTGTGGATGGTAAAAGTCACGTATCTTTTGTAACTGATTATTACCTTCTTATATGAACTTGAGACTATACAGGTAATCTTTGAAAGTTCGACGTGAAATGTGTAATGAATAGTACTAGATTGATGAACAGTATCAGTGTTGTGCGTTCGAACGAGTAATCTTTGATATAAGATTTTTCTCTCATTATTAAGCCTTGAGTTTGTGTAATATATCAAATTAAAACTTTTAATACATAAATTAAGTTTAGTGTTTGATCTATTATTAAATACCAAATTATCTTGATAGAAAGTTTGATAAAAAAATATTGACTTTGGTGTATGCTATACACCACACACAGCATCACTGCAGAGCATGAGCGATATCAACAAGCTTATGGAGCGTCTGGAATAGGGCGATGTCAGATGTGGGTTCGTCATTGACGTGGCCAACACCTTGAAATTAAGCTCCTAACTGACTAATTCAGAAGCCCTTTAGTTCGAAGAGGTCACTGCGATGCGAATTCCCATATCCTGAAATGGATTGTGGACTGTTTTGGTGTGCCTTACATATGTACGTGCAGGGTTAATTTAGTCTTATAATGACACTTGATTTGCATTGAAATTTATCTTCGGAATTTCCTTTCTTGCAAATCTTATAACAGGTCCGGACTTACTTTTCATTTCTTGCAAATCTTATAACAGGACTGGACTTACTTCGAGAAGAGAATACGCACAAAGGAATAGACATGGCCTTAAAAGATATCATGATATATATTGACAATGAAGACTAACTCAAATAGTAAATGATAAGGAGGTTATGGGTTTGAATCTATTGTAAATTCAACTGTTCCATTTAACTATTTTACTAAATAAAGTTATTTCATCAATTTAATTTTTTTGTTTGACTAGAAATTTTATATTAAAATTTAAATATAGGCATGCATATGAACACGCCCAGGTAGATCTATTTTTAAAAATATATATTATGAACGAAAAGACATATATCTCTATGTATGATTTAAAAGATTATTAGCATATTATATATTATCTGGTATAATACTTTTGCAATCAAACTGTTTCTAATAATTATTTTAAAAAATTAATTTTAATGATGTATGAGATATGTTATTGATGGGAGAAACAGGCACGACCAAGACAAGTCAATGCAAACGGATAAGAACTGGATAGAAGTCAATTCAAATGGATCCAAGGCCCCAATCTTCAATACCTGAAAGTCAGATTCACAAAGTCAACGAGGATAGGTATGAGTTCGAGAGAGGCATCACCAGACCTTGACCCACGGCTTGGTAACTCCCAACTCGTCTGATGTATCTTCCATGCCATGATTAGATGTGCGTGACTCCTAGCAACTCCCATGAGCCTACTACCACTCGGAGTGACCTCCCAGAAGAGATAGCCAAGACCTCGATATCCATGTGCAGGTCGCGATGTTGGTCCAGAGGTCAATTAGCAAGCTCGTAACTCTCGATAGAGACATGAATGGCAAAATATCTCAACCCAGCGAAACTCCATGATTTTAGGAGTCGTTGGTGGGATTCCATGATCCCACAACTGTCCTAATTGACTACTATCACATAAGAGCAGAGCACAAATTGAGGAGGTAACTGCTCTCTCTTTTAAATAATCAAATTCGACACAGTCTACAGACTAAGCAACTCTAAACTAAGCCTCATGAGGTTGACAAAAACACAACACACAAGAGAAGAGTTTCTCTAAGAACTGATTACACCTAATTACTCTCAGAATACTAACTTAGGCAACGGAACTCTTCCTCATGCACTGCCAACCTCCGGTGACTAATATCTTCTTCTTTCTCAGGTTGCAATCGATTGATGTCATCACTGTTTTGGGGTGACCGAGTATTCACTTTTGAGCCCTATCACTTCTGGTGCAGTCTATGGGAACCAGACAAAAAGCTTAACCTTTTTCCCTACACAAAACAAGAAGCCTGATGAATCAATCACAACCTATATGCGATCAATCACCGCGCCGAGGCAGACCACCCCGCAGAATGTAACTGCACACTGGTGAAAGAGTGCCAGAAATGTCACCACAGGGGCAGACTGTTGACAACAATACTCCGGGGCTTGCCACCCAACGGGATCAATAGCTGCCAACACAGTCAGGCCCATCCCAGAGGGTCCCAGTCAGTCCCCTACCTGTACAAGGGAGGCCTGAACAGGGGCATCCCCAGTCTACCACCAACAATCCCAGGCCACAAAGACCTGGGAGAACACAAATGACTATTCCAACGGACCTCCTGGAATGGATAGTGGTAGCCCTGGAGAGAGTATCTGGCGGGCGTGACTATATGTCCACTGGTTGCACTCCAAAGTTTTCTTGGAGAAATTCACAACTGCCCCGAGGCCAAGCAAAACGGGCACAGCCTAGCCAGCCTCCACCCTTAGAAGTTAGGAATGACCTCCGACCTCAAGAAGCATTTCGAGAAACAGGTCGAGAGCAAGAAAGGTCGCATTGGACAAGAGCACATCCTGTGACTGACCTTAGGGAAACCCTAAAAAATGGGAGAGGTTATGACATCAAGGACATGCTCAACCAAGTTGCCATGTCGTAGAGTCAGAGACAGGATCCTGAAGAGCAAGGGAGCTCACTACGAACTCCTCTTAGAGTAAGGATGCCACCTCGGCAAAGCCTGATCGAAACAACAGGTGAGAATGCTCGAGGGGTAGCCCCCAATCCAATAAGGAGAGCAACTCCTCCAGCCAATCAGGTGCAGCAGAGCAATGTGGACCTTATTGAGCCTTCACCGTTTGTCCACAGCATCCGTACCACTCGGATGCCGGCAGGATTCAAAGCCATACACTTGGAGGCGAAATATGATGGTACAAGGGAGCCTCAGCAGCACATTGATGAGTATGTCTCCTACATGGAGATGTTCCAATACCGCGACCACGTCAAGTGCAGAGCCTTTCGATCAACACTAACCAAGAGGCGCAGTCCTGGTTCAAAAGCATCCCTAAAGCAAGCATCTCGAGTTGGACACAACTTAAAGAGTCGTTCTTGAAAAGCTATCAAAGCAGCACAAGATGCCAGAAGGATATCAACGACCTCTTTACCATTAAACAGAAGGTCGGAGAAAGCACCTGAAGTTATTACAGTCACTTCAACAACGAGGCAGTCGAGATCGAGCAGAAAAATGATGTCATTTACATCACTACCTTCAAACAAGGTTTGCAAAGGGGGTACGTAGCCCTCAGGTTGGTCGAGGAGCCAGTAAAAAACCATCAAGGAGCTACAGATGCTTCTTGAAAAGCTGATAAAGGTTGAGAAGACAGCGGTCCAGAAGAAGATAACTAGCTTCACCTCAATCGCTGAGAGAGACAACAAGGGGCATCCCAAGGGCCCACAAAAATCAAAGAGGGAATGGAATGACCCTCAATCAAAATTAGGGAAGCCAGACAAAAGGTGGAAGACCATCCTCGACCTCATGACCACCCCTCTCAAAACGTCATCAGTAGAAATCCTGGTGGTCATGGACAAAAGAGGACTCCTGAAGCTGCGCAGGTTTCTCAAGAGTCCTGTGGCCAAAAGAGACCCGACCAAGTTTTGTCACAACCACAAAGACCATGGCCATCTCACCGAACACTGCTTCGACCTCAAGGAGAGATCGAGAGGTTGGTGAAAGGAGGTCACTTGCAAGGGTTCCTGGCTAAGAACGCGGTCCCTACTGATCCGCCACCAACAGCTCCCCAAAATCAATGACCTCCTATGCGTGAAATAAATGCCATTGAAAGGAGGTCCAAGCGAGGTCAAGGGTAAGACTCAGAGCCCCTCACAGTAT
The DNA here is from genome assembly GCA_028571225.1 of Parsonsia alboflavescens. Lineage (NCBI taxonomy): Eukaryota > Viridiplantae > Streptophyta > Magnoliopsida > Gentianales > Apocynaceae > Parsonsia > Parsonsia alboflavescens. Next base: position 18,041,635 of record JAOXNR010000028.1, read on the forward strand.
CCCTCCAGATCGGAGACTTCTTGGCCCACAAAATATTGGTGGACATTGGAAGCATCATGAATGTCTTATACCGGAAGGCCTTCCATCAGATAGGCATAGACAAAAGCTTATTGATAAGTTCAGAGGCAGCACTGACCAGTTTCAATGGTAGCACGACTTATGCTGATGGGATGCTTCGAGTCCCAACGACAATCCGTGCAAATGACAAAGAGGTCACTGGGGTCATGGACTGGATGGTGGTTAATGCCCCTGGAACCTACAATGCCATCCTGGGCAAAAGGGGGGTCATGGACCTGAAAGCAGAAATTTCTTTGCTCAATTACAGAGTGAAAATCCAAGTTGGAGACACTTGGATCGTCCCAGAGGGGGACATACAACTTGCTGCAGAATGTTACCGCACTGAAGGTAATGAGGAAAGCACGCTTGAGTTCGAGAAGGATGAATGCATTGACCTCCCCAAAAAGATGACAATCTCCGAATTCAGGTAGCTGGTAGAGGAGAGAAAGTGTTCCTCAACCCTAAATTCGCTAAAAAAGGGATCAAAATTGTAGAGTCATTGCCTCCCAAAGTCAAAGGGAAACTCGTTGAATCTCTTCAAGAGTATCTAAAGGTCTTTGCTTGGCAACCTAGCTACCTCGAAGGAGTGGACGGAAAAATTGTTGAACATAAGGTCCAGCTCAAGCCGGGGGTCACGCCTGTAAAACAGAAGAAGAGGACCTTCGCCCCTGAGCGCAATTAGGTCATAACTCGAGAAGTCCAAGCTCTTCTCGATGTAGGAATTCTGAAAGAAGTGGTATACCCTGAATGGCTGGCCAACCCAGTTGTAATCCCAAAGAAAAAAGGGACCTAGAGAATATGTGTGGACTTCCCTACACTTAACAAATACTACCAAAAGGACTCCTATCCATTTCCAAGTATAGATTAAATAGTGGATTCCACAGCTGGGTACCAGTGGTTATGTTTTATGGACGCTTACAAGGGATACCATCAAATCCTAATGGCTATTGAAGACATGGAAAAGACCAAGTTTATCACAAAGGTTGGGACATACTGCTACACTAAGATGCCATTTGGACTAAAGAACACAGGTGCAGAATTTCAGCAAGATATGCATAAGCCGTTTAAAAACCAGCTCAGGAGGAACATAGAGGTCTACGTGGATGACATAGTGATCAAGTCCAGGACCTCTGAATATTTCAGTGATCATATCAGGGAAACTTTCCAGACCTTGAAGGCTGCCCATATGAAGCTCAACCCAGAAAATGCACCTTCAGAGTCTCAGTAGGTAAATTTCTAGGTTTCTTGATCTTTGAAAGAGGCATTGATGCCAATCTAGACAAGATAAAAGCACTACTGGACATGGAGAATCCCAGAAACATCAAGGAGGTTCAAAATCTAGAAGGAAAGATGGCAGCACTAGGCGTTTCATCAGCAAAATGGTAGACAAAGGAGACAAAATTCTATGATGTCATAAAGAAGCCGAAGGATTTTGAGTGGACCGAGGACTGTTAAACGATGTTCATCAAGCTGAAGGACTTCCTGGGGCAGCCTCCTCAAACTGGTTCTCCGAGGTCAGGAGAGGAAATCTCAATGTACCTTACTGCTACAAAGAAAGCAGTTAGCTCAGTGCTGTTGGTAGAAACGTCAAGAAAATAGTTCCCTGTTTATTATGTCAATAGCTTGCTCATAGGTCCAGAAACTAGATATTAGGACCTTGAAAAGTTCTTGTACCTCATTATCATTACCTCGAGGAAATCAAAGCCATATTTTGAGGCTTACCCGATAAGAGTTTTAACCAACCTACCACTAAAACAAGCTCTAGCCAAGCCCAAGCTATCGGAGAGGACGATAAAGTGGTCTCTCAATCTCTTGGGATATCAAATTCAATTTGAGCCAATGAAAGCAATTAAAGCTCAAGCTCTAGTAGACTTTGTAGAAGAATGCACAAGGGCTCCACTGGAGCTCACAAGCACCTGTGAAAGCAAAATTTGGACAACGTATATAGACAAATCAATGGAGAAAGAAAATTCAGGTGCAGGAATACAACTGATCAGCCCTGAGGGACTGAGAATCCCATACTCTGTGAAGTACAACTCCAAACCTCGAACAATGAATCCGAATATGAAGCTCTCTTAGCAAGCCTAAGACTTATAGGAGCTTTCAAAGTGCTGAAATTTGCATGCTAAAACAGATTCACAGGTTATCGCCAGCCAGGTTGCTAGAGAATACGAAGCTAGAAGATAACATGGTCAAATATCTCAAACAAGTAAAGGATATCACTTCCAAGCTTGAGAACTTTCTCATAGAGCAGATACCCAGAGACCAAAATGTAGAGGCAGATGCACTATCCAAAGTCTATCGAGAGATAGCTGGAACTAATGCGGTGCTGCTGGTAGAACAACTATACTCTCCAAGCATAAGCTAAAATAAGAACTTGATTATAAAGGATCATGTAGATTGGAGATATCCAATCTATAAGTTCCTCAAAGATGGCGACCTCCCAAAGGACCCAAAAGACGCTTGCTACGTGTAAAGATGGGCACCTCGCTACGTCCTAATAGGAGATGACGAGGTATACAGGAGGTCATATACTTGGCCATTACTCAAATGTCTATGTCGAGGAGAAGAATAATATGTCATTGAGGAGGTACACAACGGAATATGTGGATCACAAGTAGGAGTAAAGACTGTCTCCAAGACGATACTGAGAACATTGTATTATTGGCCCTCAATGGTTTCAGACATTGAGAAAAACATGCAGAAATGCACGAGCTGCCAATTGCATGGGAACAAATCATATGTGCCACCAACAATTTAAAAATCCATCAATGCATCAGTACCATTTGATATCTGGGGTATTGACATACTGGGACCCTTCCCGAAAGGACCGGGGGGTGTTCAGTTCCTGATTGTTGCCTTGGAGTACTTCACCAGATGGGTTGAAGCAGAGCCAATGGCAACCATCTCATCTCCAAAAGTTCAGTCCTTTGTCTATTGAAACATTGTGTGCAGGTTCGGGATACCCCAAGCTATAATATTAGACAACGGCAGATAGTTCATTGGCAACCCGTTCAAAACATTCTGCGAAAACCTGAACATTGAGCAGAAGTTGACCTTTGTTGCTCATCCCCAAGCTAATAGGCTCGCTGAGGTCATAAACAAGACTGTCCTAGAAGGACTCAAGAAGAGACTCGCCAAGCTCGAGAAAGAGGGTCGCAAAATTGATTGGCCAGATGAGATTCCAAGCATTTTATGGGCATACAGAACAACGCTTAGGAAAACTACCAGAGAAACGCCATTCAACTTGTGCTTTAGCCTAGAAGCAGTGATGTTGGTTGAGGTCGGCATAAGGTCTCTATGACTAACTGAATACAATTCAGTCTTAAACGCGAGGAAGATAAGGGAAAACCTCGACCTCCTCGAAGAGGTTAGAAACAAAGCAATAGAAATGGACAGGACTTACAAAAGGCAGGTGACAAAGTTTTTCAGCAAAGAAGTGAAAATAGACATTTCACAGTTGGAGAAATAGTCCTCAAAAGGTTAGGTGTTGGCAAACAAGGTCAATTGACCAAGCTGCAAGAAAACTAGGAAGAACCTTACATAGTCTAAGAAGTCCATAAAGGAGGGAGCTATAAGCTCGCTGATCTCAAAGGAAGATAACTCCTGAGACCTTGGAACATCTGCTATCTAAAGAAGTTCCATGCCTAAAGCCGATTAAAACATTGCAAACCCCAAGAAGTTGATTAAAAGGACCTCGCCAAGCATCATGGTGAGCTCAACGACCTTACCAGTTTTTAGTTTAAGCAAGACATGAATAAAAGATAAGTTATTCCCCCTTTTAAAGCTTATCAAGTCTTCATTCTGCGGTATATTGCCTTAAATTTAATTTGCCTCAAGATTCAAAGTGCAAAAAAGTAAAGGGCAGAACACTTAGCAAAGTTGTTAAGGCAAGGTGTTGACAGAAAATGAAGGCATTATTGAAAACAGAGGCCACAAATAGACCTTTGCAAAAATTCAAAACATATAGCAAAAGGTGAAGCTGTCATAAAAAAGCAAAGGCCACAAACAAACCCCTATGAATATTCAGAAATGCAGAAATTGTAGAGAGTCAAAGTGTATAAAGTCCTAGGCAATTACAAGAAGAGGTCTGGAGCTACTTCCGGGATGGGTAGTGCACAAGTGGCACATTATCATCCTTCTCCTCCTCTTCTGGAATAGTGATTGGCTCAAAACTACTTGGAGGAATCCCTTCTCCACCACTTGCCTTGGCTCCAGCAGCATTAGAAAGGCCTGCAAAACAGCAGGAAATGTGGTCAGATAAGAAAAAGGGTAACATCAAAAATGGACAAGTGTCTTGGAAAAGGCTGGATAAATATTCCAAAATAGTTACGCATGAGGCGGGGATAAATTTCTCGAAAAGAATCTATACTGCAAAACATGGGAATACCTTCAAGAGATATCATGGCTAGGGGGGTGACATACGAGACCTCTTTCTTTGGAATCCTAACCTCCAGAACAACCTCCCCAAGCTCGTTTCCTTTCCTTACGGGGACCCTCATCAGTTTGGCGAACTTGGGCCAAGACTTCTACAGCTGCAGCCTCCTTAGAAGAAGTTTGAATCAGGTCTTCTTGACGCCAAGGAAGAGGAGCGACCAACTCTGGATGATAGAGTGCAACGTCAAATGCGGAGCTAGTCTTCAACTCGGGATGAGTTTTCTTAAGGTCATCAATCACATCAACATATACTCCCATCATCTGAGGCTTCATCAACCTCTCCACACACTTCTGGAAGGCAGGGATCTCCTTGAACCATTTCATAGAAAGGTTGCCATCCTTATCACAAAGATCTTGGAAATCCTAAAACTTAGCTTCAAGCTCTTGGACAAGCACCTTATGCTAGATTTCGAATTCAATTAGCTCTGAAACCCTCTTGTGAAGCCCCTCCAGCACCTCAAACAAGGCTTAGTAGTTGGTGCTGGCTTCATGAAAACCTCTTTTGCACTGGAAGATGAGCCTGGCTGTTTCCCCAGCAGAAGCCTCTAGAGCAGCATTCTCTTTTTCCAAGCGAGCCTTGTCATCCTGGAGTTCAGAGATAAGGGAGGCAAACTTTTTGTCTGCTCTGGCCTTCTCGGCCTACCTTCTCAGGCTCTCCCTAAAGGTAATGTGACCTATCCTACAAAAAGGAAAAAAAGTGGTCATGGCCAAAATTAAAAGGAAACAAGGCCAATTGTAAATTTACAAAGGATTATGAAGACTCATCGTAGTGTAAAGGGAAGTGCCAAACTTGTCAATCTCCTTGTCTGACAGTTGCCGACAGATTTCTCGGTCAACCGAAGGAGCACATTCCATTAGAAAAGATTGAGAGTGAGGCCACTGGAACAGAGAGTCAGAGGTCTCCATGTAAGGTCAATGACCTATCTTGAAACATCCTCTGTAGAATGAGCAGCTAGGGCAGCTGCTCCCAACCTCTTCGAGGTGTCTACAAGCTTCCCAATAGCATAGCCCGGAAATGCTGGCTTGGACTCGGAGGACATAGGGGCTTTCCCCTTGGTAGCAGAGCTAGAGCGACCCTTCTGGATAGCTGAGGAGAAGGTGAAGAAGATATGGAAGGGACCATAATAGGCCTATCAGAGGCCTTCATACCAGTAGCCCCCAAACTCCGTTTAGAGGCACCCCTGGTCCTCTCAGTCACTACCTGTCTCCCCCTACCCCGGGAAATAGGAATGCTGACAGTTGGGGATGTTGCAGAAGAAGCTCTAGCGGCTCCCCGAGCTTTGCTAGAAGGAACTGGAGTAATTTCAGAATCATCAAAGATCCAGGTTGTGGCCCTTATATCTGTTCATACAAAGAAAAAGAAGAATTGTTAGTGCAAAGCCACAAGCAAATAAAAGCAAAAATCAACTAAATTCAGAAAATCTCCCTACTAGAGGGAGATATCCCCAAAGTTCTAAGGGAGGTTGAACTCTTCTGGGCTCCCCAACCCAGTAGGCTGAAGGAAAGATTGAGGCCAGACTGGGGCAGTGCACCCTACCTTGACCCCGCCAGACCTAACCAGGTTTATTAAAAAATCCCTATGCTGGACTTGGTTAGGGGATAAGCCAGGGAGCTCGTTGAAAAAAGAATGGTTCTGGTTCCTGTCCGGGTAGGGTTCTGATAAGGATCAAGGAGCTACCTTAACTTTGAAGAACTTATGGAATCCACCAAGTGGAGATAATGGAAGATTCAAGTCACTTGGCATGAAGTATGGAGTTATACTCTTCAAGTTCAATCTTAAATATGGAGATTCAAGAAGGAAATCAAAGAATGAATTGAAGAATTACAAGATGAAGTTAGTTCATGCATATAAAGACTTATACTTCAAATATAAGAATGATACCTTGAAGATTAAGAAGATAAAGATGACATTGATGCAAATCAATGAAGAACAACATGAAGACGATGCCATGTTTCATGAAGTTAAACTTGTAGATGAAGACCAATTTGAAGAGCCTTGGATTATAATCAAATTGGAGGACTAGTTTGAAGAGTTTGAAGGCTTGGAAATGTGCCTAGTAGACCCTAGTTCTAGTCTACAAAGAGTAAAAATTGAAGGCAAGACAAAGCATGGAACAAAGATAGAATGAAGAAGAAGCAAAGTAGGAAAACAGGGCTATCTGGCCCCAACTCCAACCCATCCGGTGCCTGATCAGCAGGAGAATATTTTGGGGAAGCATTCTGGAGGGAATCCGGTGCTGCCTCAGGTCCTCAAGCAGGCATCGGATCAGTCCAAATTCTGCTCACCAAATGCGTTGTTTTTTCGCATGTTAGCAGCTTTCCTTCATTATTTTCGATCCTTGACCTCTTGTTAGACTTGTTTAGGGTTTCTCACTTCTTCTACTATATATAGAACCTTATATGTAATAGCAATAAAACTTAGACAAGAAAAAAGGCTTTCCTTAGGGAACTTTCAAGACACAAGATCAAACTTGATCTTTTGTATAGTGTTCTTAGAACATCCTTTTTAGGGTTCTTAGGCACTAAACCTTTGGGCATCCAATTACTTTGGGTGAAGGTATTGAATAGTCTATATAAATCAAGAGCTTGGTTGTTCTGGATTATTCTACAAAGGTATTATATTTCTCCCAAAACAAATCTTTGATGAGTCCTTTCTTTACACTTTGATTTGGTTTTCTTATTTGTGTGAAATCTAAGCTTCAACCTTTAAGGAAATCACATCATCTTTTGGTATTTCCCTCCTTGTTAGGGAAGGTTCGTCCTCAGACCTATGCGCTTTGGTGGAAAATGTAACCAGTGTGCTTTGGGTGGGATTTGAACCCGCAACCTAGGCTTTGATACAGAACTTAATGGAGAGGGCACTACCATCATACCAAAAGCTTAAACTGATAGCAAAGGCGCAACCCAATCCACTTCAGACATAGGCCAGCCTACTTCCGATTGCATTTAAGTTCCACCTGGTGGGACCCAAATCACAACACCCCACACGACCCCATATTCACACACTCTCATGACCCGGGACACATCAGGTTCGTGTTAAACTAAATCGCTCGGAAGGCGAGCAAAGAAGAAGAGATCCTTCCATTGGCCCACTAAGGGCTGGAAAGGACTTATTAGCTTATATCGGGGGTAAAACCGAAGATATCCCTTGGAAGACAGTGAGGCCAAAAAGATGCCAAGCTTATAGAAGCACCTAGAGAGTTCTAGAGAAACTTTAAAACTATAAAGGTGGCAAGTCGCTATGAAGGCAACCACCATTCAGAGAGAGTTTAGGACAACTTGAGCCAAGAGAAAACCCCCAAAAGTGGGCAATGTCCAAGAGAATAACGGATGAAGGAAAGGAAGGAGGACTCCTACCCTGAGGTTAGAAAGATAAAGGACTATGTGTCCCTCGAGCCTACTATAAGGGCGCTCATCCTCCGTGGCAATCACTGTTGTGCCTCTACCCAGCCCCAACTCCCCACTGATGTTAAAAATCTTAGAAGGGAAAAGAACAAAAGACAAAGAATAAGCCTCTGTTTCAGAAAAATCAAGGGTTTTAATCCTAACAAGAGGAGCTCTAGCAGAAACCAGATGTGAATAAAAGACTCCATTCTCAAAATCTATGGAAGAAGGGGAAGGAGCTGCCTCCCCAAGAGGAAGGCAAGGGGTACTAGACGTAGAAGATGTTGCCATCGACATCTCGGGTTTTTACTAAAAGAAACTCAAAAAGATGAAACTTTTTCAAAGGGAAAGGGAAGTCAACTCACTCGGTGAAATCCTGGAAGGTGAAGAGGAGAGTTGCCCTGGGTAACCAAATGCTCAAGCAGAAAGAAGAAGGAAAACCTAAGGTGGGAAGCTTTTCAAATTTAAGCAAGCAGTAAGAAAAGTTTAGGTAAATCCTAAAAATTCTAAGACTCCTAATTTATATGGAAGAAGGAGTCTTGCGGGCTCTAGAACGGTGCAACCTCCTAAACCCAAAACAAGTCAGCTCTTCAACTGATGTCAAAGCGCTAGGACTTTCCAAAAACTAAGTGGGGATGACTTTCCAAAACTGGAAACACTTCAGCTCTCTCCGAAGCAGAAGCAATGCGATCTCCCACATTTGAATTGAACAATTCAACTCTCCAAGAAGCCGAAAGGACATGTCTTCTTCCAGAAATAACAGTTATAGAATGAAGCTGTCTCAAAGGTCACGACCTACAGATGGTAATCCTTAATACCTGAAGGTCAAGCTCGCGAGTAGCTACAAGAAATGGCTCGACCTCTCAAGGGTTGCGATCTACAGATGGAAATTCATAATGCCTGAAGGTCAACCCCACAGCTTAGAGATGGTAGCTCTTAATACCCGAAAGTTAGGCCCACGAACTAGAGATGGCAATCATTAATGCCTAAAGGTAAGGCCCCCGACCTAAAGATGGTGACTTCTAACGCCTGAAAGTTAGACTCGCCACTTGAAGATGGTAATTTCTATACCTGAAAGTCAAAATAGCGAGTCCCAAGTTATGAGTGCCACCGACCTCCTAGGTCACGGACCTCGAGGCTATCGACCTCCGAATGAGCACAACAGAGGCCTCACTAGATCATGATTTATGACCTGGTGAGTACCAATCTTGCTCATGTACCTTCCATGCCATGACCAAGTGTGTACAACTCTGCTTGACGCTAAAAAAAGGAAAGTCAGCTTGCAGCTCTCTACTAGAGACATAAATGGAAAGGTACCCAAAAGCTAGCCATTACAACTAATAAACCCGTTAGCGGCTACGACTTGAAGAAGGTAATTTAGGAAACACGACCTCTGAGCTTGCTGGGCCTAAAAGGCTTTAATGATGGGAGAAATGGGTACGACCTGGACAAATCAATGCAAATAGGCAGGACCCGGACATAAGTCAACCCAAATGGACCCAAGACCCCAACCTTCAATAAATGAAAGTCAAACTTACAAAGTCAACGACAATAGATGGGCAGCGACCTACTACCACCGACCTCCTAAATGAGCTCGAGAGAGGCACTATCAAACCTTAGCCCACGACTTGGTAACTTCCAACTCGTCTCATGTATCTTCTATGCCACGACTAGATGTGTATGACTCCTAACAACTCCCATGAACCTCCTACCATTCAGAGCGGCCTCTCAAAAGAGATAGCTAAGACCCTCGATATCCACGGGCAGGTCACGATGCTGGTCCAGCAGTTGGTTGGCAAGCTCGTAGCTCTCGACGGAGATGTGAATGGCAGGATATCTCAACCCAGTGAAAATCCATGATTTCAGGAGCAGTTGGCGGGATTCCACAATCCCATAACTATCCTAATTGCCTACTATCATATAAGAGCAGAGCCCAAGTTGAAGAAGTAACTGATCTCTCTTTTAAATAATCAAATCCGACACAATCTACGGACTAAGCAACTCTGAACTAAGCCTCACGAGGTTGACAAAAACACAACACACAAGAGAACAGTTTCTCTGAGAATTGATTATCCCTAATTACTTTTAGAATATCGATTTAGACATCGAAACTCTTCCCTGGGCACTATCCTCCTCCGTTGACTAATATCTTCTTCTTTCTCGGATTACAATCGATTGACGTCATCAGGATTTTGGGATGATCCGATATTCATTTTTGAGCCCTATAAGTTATGAAAAGTAAATAGTATATATATTTGATTTAAAGCTAACACAATAAATATAAAAATTTTGTATTATCCAAATCAATTATGTTTAGAATTAACTATAATAATAAGTATAAATAAATTTAACGAGAAATTTTGTTCCCCTTCATGTAAGTAAAATGCGCATTCCTTATTTGAAGGTGGGGAAGTATTTGAAAGTTCTCTTTTATCTTTTCATTCAAAGATTTTATTAATAATATTATTATTTTATTCACTTTTTTTTTCGATTTATTCGTACTTATTTTCGATATCGATTTTTTTTTTTTTTTTTGGCCTTTTACCGAAGCTGCATTTATTAATATGTTGGATTAGAGAAGGAAAAATGGAGCAAATGATTTTTCACCTTTTTCTCATAGGATTACAAATTTACGATCGGTTGAGCAGAGGGCTCACTCACTTCAATGTGGCTTCACCACTGGGTGACGTGGACAAAACGTCGTCTTTCAAGTCTAACCACATAAAAGACAAAAAATCTACATCTTCGACACCTAAATAAAGAATTCCTATATCCGAATTCCAAGGCATTATTGAATGCGGGGCCATTGGGCCTGCAGTCAGGAACCTTTCAACAAGTAGTCGCACTCAGTAAGATATGGTAATCCACCCGTTACATATCCGACCGACTTCTTCCACTTGGGTGTTGAGTAATCTTTGAAAAATATCCCGACATAATCTTTCATTTATAATAATGTTTTTAATTTTACTCTCTCTTAGTCCTACTCCATCCTTCCGTCAATTAAATAATTAATTTTTTTATCATTAATTATAAATTATTAACTTTAATTAATTAATTTTTTAAGATATTTTTTCTATATTATTTTTTTTTCTTTTCTTCATATGTTGTTACTAATTTAATTAATATATAAATAAAGATATTTTAAGACAAAAAATATTATCTTAATTTTTTTAAAATGATGACTAATGATTTATATTTCATGATGGGGAGAGTATTTTTTTTAATAAAAAACTAAATTATAAATAAGACATAATTTTATGACATTAAATGTATTTGAAAATTTATAACATGTACTTTTCCTATTTCAAAATGATTGTTATTTAAGGGTTTTTTTTCTCTTAAATTAAGCTAATCACAATATTATTGATTTTGAATAATTTTATCCTTAGTTAAATTTATTAAAAGATGAGATTAGAAAATACTGTAATTGTAGAATTTTAAAATTGGGATGTTTAAATTTAATAAATGTTATTAGAAAATGATAAATGATATTCATGAGTCATGACAGCTATTTTCTTCTTGGGGACACGCGGCCCGTCCGTCGTAATCGCAATAATCTTCTTTCTTTTCTATGGTGGGCGCTCTTCTTCTCCGGTATAGATTACAATAAAAAAACGCTTATACACGGTGCCTGGTCTTATTTTGCAAGAGTAAACAAAGTGTGATGGCTGAATGTGTTAAGGCCTTCGGATGGGCTGCTGGAGATGTTTCCGGCGTTCTTTCTCCCTTTCAATTTACTAGAAGGTAAGTGCATGCTTGTTTCTCTGAAGATTTGTACCCATAAATTTGAGCTTTTGTTTAATATTCCCCCTCCGCCGGGAAATTGCCCCTTTGTGAAGATTTAATTATTGGGAGGTTTTAGTTGCTAGAAAGTAGAAATCACCCTGAAATGTGTATATTCAGGGCGACTGGTGATGAAGATGTGAGGTTCAAAGTGCTGTATTGTGGGATATGTCACACTGACATTCACAGTGTCAGGAACGATTTCCGCTGGACAGTCTACCCTTGCGTTCCAGGGTAGGAATTGCTAACCTTACTTTCCATTTGACTATCTCTGTTGGTAGATTCACAATATCTTTGACTGAGATCACTGTGGTTCCTTTCTTTTGCTTATATTGAATGAATTTGAGAACATGATGAATAGGAAGGACTAAATGATTCACATTACAACGCAAAGTTTTCTATTGATGAGATGCACAAGAACATAAAAGAAATTTGCTATTAAACTCGGGAGGTGAATTTCCATTCTTATATTTCGTGATGGTTTATGATCAGCACTATTATGATATCACTGACATGATGCAACAAATTAATAGGCATGAAATTACAGGAGTTGTGACAGAAGTTGGATGCAAAGTGATAAAATTCAAAGTTGGAGATAAAGTTGGGGTTGGATGCTTTGTCAATTCATGCCGTTCCTGTGACCAATGTTCCAATGACCTCGAGCCGTACTGTCCCAAGATGGTGATGACCTATCTCTCGGTTGACCATGATGGAACCATCACACAAGGAGGATATTCCAATGAGATGGTTGTCAGTGAGCACTATGTCATTCTCTGGCCGGAGACATTGCCTCTTGATTCTGGTGCTCCCCTGCTCTGTGCCGGTTGCGCTGTTTACAGCCCCATGAAATACTACGGATTGGATAAGCCAGGAGCTCGCATTGGAATTGTGGGTCTCGGAGGTCTCGGACATCTTGCAGTGAAATTTGCAAAGGCTTTTGGTCTCAAAGTCACAGGCATTAGTAACACTCCGACAACGAAGCACGAAGCCATCAATCGATTAGGAGTTGACTCATTTTTGGTTAACACTAATGAAGAGGAAATGCGGGTAATCGTTCCCTCTTTACCTCATTACTCCATCTTGATTGATATAGGGAAGGGAACATTGGATTATAATAATGATCTATTTTGTCAAACATGTAGAATGCAATGGGGACATTGGATTATATTCTTGACACGGTACCCGTTTTTCATCCTATCATGCCATTATTTGGCCTACTCAAACCTCACGGAAAACTCATAGTGGTTGGAGTACCAGACAAGCCCCTTGAAGTGGAGGTTCTTCCCCTTGTTCTGGGTTGGTAAAGTCGAAGGATTTCATCTTGCTGATTAGTGAAAAGTTCTGAATTGGTATTAATCGAATGTGTATGCAAACTTTCAGGAAGGAAAATGCTTGGATCATCTTGTGTTGGGGGAATTAAAGAGACTCAAGAAATGATTGAATTTGCTGCAAAAAACAACATTGCTGCAGACGTTGAGGTAGTTCCTATGGACTACGTCAACAAAGCCATGGAGAGGCTCGAGAAGGGTGATGTGAGATATCGATTCGTTCTTGATGTTGGGAACACAATTTCTTCTTCCCAGTCTTAAGATTCATGACTGGGTATGTCCTTCATTTCCAGTTTTCATTAGCATCTCTCCGACTAATGAAACACACTTGCATGCTGCTACATAAGTAATATCCTTTTTTCCTTATTGTTTTTTTTAAAGTTAAATGTTCAATAAATTAGATTTGACGACAGCCTAATTTAATATCCCAGTAAATGTATTTTCAAATACATTAACGGATTGGGAATAAAGGGGCTATTAGCAATGTCTGAAGGACAGGAGAAGACACAAGAAAATGCTCAGCTTCGCTGCTGCGCAACATAGGAGATTGGAGCGACATTTCAATTGATTATGTGAATGTTATAACCTACTCTTGAACATCTTGCCAAAAATGATGGGAAGCATCGATTTGTATCCAATGTTTAAGACCAAATCGAACGGTAATACATACGGAAATGCTGAAATATAATATGCTTCTTTCGTGTGGAATTATATGCTTCAATTTGATTTGGAATTAAATGCTTCCATTTGATTTTGGTAAATTTTTTAAAAAGAATTTGACTTAATTTATTTTGTACACACATTAATTTTTTCATGAAAATTTTTTTGTTAATTTAAAAAATTAAATATTTAATTATATTGATATGTTTAAAATGAATTAAGTTAATTAAGTTTTTATAAGTTTATGGAGTTAAAATGAAACATTCAAATTCATTTTAATGAAAAAAGTGTGAACTCATCTTAGTCGGTATAATGTTCAATGACGGAGTCTTTATTTCTTACATTTTTTTTTAAAAAAAAAATTATTGAATTTATCCAAAAAAGATAAGTGTTTGAGAGAATTTACAGTCAAACGTTTACCTCTTCTTGTCTTCAAAGAATAATTAATAAATACATTAAAAGGAAAAGATAATTTAAAAGAAATTAATCAAAAATTTTCTCTGTATTTTTAACTCATTTGTTTATATGGGTTAGCATTTTTAGTTAAATAAACAGTATTAGAAGATTTTTCTTGAGTGAATAAATTTACAATCAAACATTTAAATAGAATTAAAAGTACTTCTTTTCCACCTTTTTTTTTTAAAAAAAAAATTTATTTATAATGGTATTCGAGTCATTTTGCACGCATTTCGATATTCCGTTTATCTAGAAAGATGTCAGTAGTATTTAAGCTCAAGATTTATAGTTTGCACGCTTGTCACTCAACCCACTAAATATTATTAAAGGAATGAATTTTTTTCAACTTTAAAAAGTGATTTTTCTTAATTTAATAAACATGATTAATTTAAGTCTTTTCATTTTTACTTTTCTTGGGAGCTATCTTCGTGTCTAACCCCACAAATACATTAAATTATGGATTGTGTACAAGTTATTCATCAATTACTTTAAATTAAACGGATGGAGAATTCTTAAATAAAAACTTATTGTCATGAACGACATACAAGGATTGACGTTAAGAATACCTCACTTCTTACACTTATTAATTAAAATTTTTATTCTCATTTAAGATTTTTGTATCATTTAAAACACGCGGTTTTGTTTTATCTAATAGGATTAAAATTTTTAGCCATATACTAACTCTTTTTAGACGACGTCATTTCTGTTGTTTGAACCCCAAGAAAAAAGCAAAACCATGCTTCACCTCTAGGCTTCACCTACCCAATCCACTTTCTACTTTCAAGAGCTTACCTCTCACCCTATGAATTCACTCTTCACTCTCGAGTAGTTGGGTTTCGGCAAGATCGACGTTGAACCGGGGATCAGAGATGGCGAAATCCTTCTCCCATCCTGTCTCTTCAAGCTTGTCGGAGAGATAGCAAGGTTCTTCTCCTGCCTAGTCTCTTCAAGCTCACTGGAAGATCAATGACGAGATCAAACTCTTGTCTAGTAGGAAGAAACTAGCCGTCGAGATCGACGAGCACTGGGGTTCTTCAGTGAGTGGAGGGGTGCTTCATTTTGTCTGTAACCGGAAACATTAGTGATATATTGACGAGCTGGTAGTGACCTGCCATTGCCGAAGTTTTGGGAAAATGGAAGAGGGCACTTCATCTGACCAACTGTTCATTAGACCTGTAAATGATGGGATTAAACCAAAGATTTCACAAGAATTTGAAACTATTGAAGAAGCCTTCAATTTATACAATGCTTATGCAAGAGAATGTAGATTTAGTGCAGGGTCAAGTAATCACAAATATAAATCCGGCAGCAGAGAAATGGTGTGGAAGAAATTTGTTTGCTCTAAAGAAGGGAAGACAAATGATTATTGGACGAAAAAGAAAGATGATGTAGCACAAATGGTGGAAAGGAATCGATCCGTGGTTTGTGTTGGATGTGAAGCAAGGCTAACCGTGGTTAAACGCCAAACAGGACCAAATTGGATCATTAGTTCATTTGTTAAAGAGCACAATCATCCGCTAGCTACACCCTCGAAGAAGGATCTTTTAAGGTCTCATAGGAGAATATCGGCTGCAACAAAAAGCAATAAATCAACAAATTTCTGAGGCAAATGTTCCAACATGCCAACAAATTAAAATTATGGAAATTAAATCTGGTGGGGCACAAAACATGAGGTGTATAGAAAAAGATTTTTAGAACTACAAAACACAAGTGGAAGAAGAGGAGAAAGACTTAGATGTAGAAAGTTTGTTAGAAGTATTTTTTGAAGCGAAAGAAAGAGATGATTCATTTTTTTTTCTTGTATGAGCTTCACGAGGCAAACAAGTTGGTAAGGTGTTTTTGGGCAAGTCCGATTGGAAGGAGTTCTTATAATGCGTTTGGAGACTTTACTGTGTTTGATTCGGAGTACAACATGAACAAATACAATATGGTTTTTGCTCCGATCAGTGGAGTAAATCGTCATGGTCAGACAACTGTTTTTGCATGTGCCTTCCTAAGTGAAGAATAAACAGAATCATTTATTTGGTTGTTCAATCAGTTGTTGAGAGCAATGCCAAGAGGTGCACTGATGACAATTATCACAAATCAGGATCCAATAATGATAAAGGCAATAGCACATACTTTTACCACAACTGTTCACAGGTATTACGTATGGCATATTCTGAATAAGTTTTCGGAAAAACATGATTCAATAACATACCGTGACAACTACCACTGAATGAAGGACATCATTTTCAACAGTGAGACTGCAGCAGAATTCGAATCAAGATGGGCTGATTTGATGAGGGATACCATTTTGGGAGGAAATGAATAGTTGGCTCACTTATTTCAAATTTGTGAAAAATGGGTTCCTGCATATGTAAATAATTTCTTTAGTGCAAGAATGAGTAGTAGCCAACGAGCACAAAGTTCACATTCATTTTTCAATACGTATATAAATCAAAGAAATTTTTTGCTGGGTTTTATCTCTAGCTTTAATAGAGCCCTAAATCACCAAAGGCAGAATGAGTTAGTTGCAAATCACATTGATGTCAAGGAGAAACCGATGTTAAAATCTATGTGGGCGTTGGAAAAAACAAATGGTCAAGGTTTACACCAAGAGGAATTTCTTAATCTTTAAAAGTGAAGTGTTTGAAAGTGGAGTTTCAAAATCAATTATGTATATGAAAATGAGGGAATTGTCATTTACTTTGTACAAATGGATATAATTATTCTTTAGGAGAGCAATGAGAAGTGCTAAACAACAAAGTTTCTGATATTGTTTCTTGTAGTTGTAGGAAATTTGAGTTTGAAAGAATGTCATGTAGACATATGATAACATATTTTCGGCAAAAGTAGATGAGTCAGTTACCTGCATATTATATTTTGAGTAGGTGGACACGAAATGCAAGAACTGGATTACGGGATAAGAAAGTGGAAGAATTATAGGACACAAATGCAATGTCGTTGATGTCAAGCCATGCAAGTCTTTCCCATTACGCATCTGTCATAGTTGACGATGCATCTTTAACTGATGAAGCCTCATCTTTTTTACTTACTGAGTTGAAGGTGATACATGAAAAAATCAAGGTGATTAATATTAGGTCGAAGAATGTTATCTCATAATCAACAAGCAAAACTTCTAAGCAAAACACTGAATATAAGTAATCCTATACCAATGGGAGTTAAGGGATATGGAAGAAGACTTTAATCAGGAAAAGAAAGAACAATTCCAAAAAAGAGGTTATGTGGTGGATGTGGACTTCATGGGTAGGCACATGACCAGAAAAAATATCTAAGATTAAATGAAATGTAACTGTCTCTATATTTATTATTATTATTATTTTGTAATATATGACTTTACTATGATAAATATGACATCAAGCTAAAATTGTTTTTATATTTCAGTTCTATGGTGGATGATAAAAGTTTGAATTTGGAGTAGTCTGACGAGGAAGAACTGGAATCTTAGGGAGGTATGGAATTTATATGAGAATTATTGTTTGTTCATGATATTATATTTGTTGATGTATTTTTCTACGTTTGATAAAAAGCAGGATCAAACATGCCTGGTCTATCTAAGAAATGGTAGCAAGTCATGCGGTTGGGAAATGTTGTGTTCCCTAAGGTTGGTTGAGCAAATTTGTCTCTTAATTAAATATAGTTACAGTATCAAGTCTAAGGTAGAAACTGAAGCACGAAATTAATTGTCCGATGGTGAAAATATGAGCTTGGTTTATTGGATTTATTTTTAGCAATGATTTATGTAATTTTTGAATCTTAAATTTTTAGGTCTAACAGGTTTTCTTTTGTTATTATTGTATTATTGTTAAATGTGTAGTGAGAGAAGCAATAGTTAAACTTCTGCATTATGATTTGGGGCTTAAGTTTCTTTTAGCAGCCTTTTGTACAGTGGGGAAATTGTTATGGATGGTTTTGATGTGATAACTTTGGCATATACTTAAAACTGCCACTTCCTTGAGTTGTTTTGGTATATTTTCTTGAATAGTGCTTTTTAGAATGTGCTATAGTCTGCAGGTGTCATGAGATGCTATTTTTGTTTCCATTTGTCTTGCATGTTATTGGTGAGTTGAGGCATACTCTACTGAAAAAGTTGCACGTCTCAGAAGTATTTTTGGTAAACCCATTCATAAGGTAGCTTTGATTTTTCTAAGTTGGGCATTTGAATGGAGTGAAAAACTAATTATTTGGATACCAGTATTTTTGTACAGTTCTTAGCACCTTTGAGGTCTAAGCATTGTTCATAAATTTGTACTTTTCACTTATTCAGTCTAACATTAGTCAAATTTTTGTTTGCTTGGTATAATCAGTTGGGTGTGATTTGATTTCTGTCCATTGCTGCTTTTCACTGCTCTTATGCAATTACATGTTGATTGAGTGGAGGTAGTTGAGGTTTTGGGGTTATGGTACTGGGAGCATCCTTTGTTTTGCCTATTGATTTCTATTCTCCCCTTAAGTAGGTTATGATATCTTAAGCTACAGCTTTTTGAGTTAATTAATGTTACTTTTGTGATCAATTTCTAGGACAAGAAAGAAGTTCCAATGGCCAATTTCCCATGAGTGAGTTGGAGATGGGAGTATGGAAAGAAGGAGAAAAAGACACATGGCTTAATATTGGTATCTGAATTTAGATTCTTCCTTGAAATGAATACCTCTTCAAGCATCGATCTGAACGTCTTGATGGACATAAGCAAGCTTTTGTTATATAGTGTTCATGAGCAAATTGGAAAACCGAAGGCACTAATCCTCAATATTGATTGTGGTGGGAAATGGATTACAAGTCATGAAGTTTGAGACAGAACAGAAGAGAAGTTTACATGTCATGTCATTCACCATCAACTATGGATTGTGATTTGTGAATATACTTTTATTAGTGAAATTTGAAAACTACATATGTATCCGAAAGTGTGTTGTGAAACGGTTTAGTGACGATATAACTATGAGTTAATTAGTGTTACTTTTGCTTATTGGTTCCATTAGTTTGCAAATATATTGTCAACCTTGGTGAAAACTTGATCTATAGTTGTCTCTTCCTGCAACTGTTTTTTTCCCTTATCATGTCTATTGTGAGAAAGTTTTCCGAGAACTGTTATATGCTTCAAGTTCTAACATTTGACTTAGAATGCGGAAGCACTTAACAACAGAGTTTCTGCATTTGTCTGTTCTTGGTATTGTGTAAAATCTTTAATGCAGAATGCTGATGATTATTTTTTCCAGTAGGTTTTCTGTTTACAGTAAATATTCTTTTCCCTTATCTTGTTTGTTGTCAGCAAGTTTTCTGAGAACTATTCTGTGCTTCAAGTGTTAATATTTGACTTAGAATGCTAAAGCACTTGACAGTAGAGTTATTACCTTTGTCTGTTCTTGGAATTGTGTAAAATCTTTAATGCAGAGTGCTGATGATTATTTTTTCCAGTAGGTTTTCTGTTTACAGTAAATATTCTTTAAGGGGAGAACAGAAATGCTAATGTAAAATGCAGAATGCTAATTAACTCAACAGGCTGTAGCTTAAAATAGCATGACCTACTTAAGGGGAAAACAGAAATCAATAGGCAAAGCAAAGCATGCTCCTAGTACCATAAATGGAATTCACACCAAAAAGGAAACGAGAACTCAAGCTGTCATAACCCTAAAACCTCAGTTACCTCCACTCAATCAACATTTAATTGCCAAGAGTAGTGAAAAAATAACAGATTCGAATGGAAGTCAATTCACATCCAAATGATAACCAACGAATAAGAAAGAAGAAAAAACCACAAACAACTGGCAATTTGAATCATTACCACCAGATAACAAAGAAGATAAATCCATAAATAACTCAATATATTGTAATCACACCCTCCACCTTCAACAATCATCATAAACTATCAAACACACATCAATAATCCGATAACCCAAACTGATAATGATCAAGAATCAAAGTTCTGGGATTTAAAAGATAATAAAACTCCCGACAAATAAATCGGAGCATAAAGATAAAAGAACTGCACATCAGTTCTCTAGTCAATATATTGACAGATGAAAAGTACAAATTGTCTTCCATTACAACATGAATAACATAAATATCCATTAAATAAAAAGTTAACGATCCTAATTTTTGCATTTAAAATTGAATTTTTCGTACATAATATATCCTACTAAAAGCATAATCAACGCACTAAGGAAATATATGATCTTCTCGTGCTGCACCCTTTGTTTGTTTTCTTCTTGATTCGTAATTAAAATCATTAATATCTTCTCAAGCTTAGCATTCACCCTGTGCATATTATTATAATTTGCTTCCCAACCTGGGTCAAAAGTTCGTATTTCATCGTCCCAATAAAGATTTCCGCAATACATGCCATTTTGTAAAGTGATTGAACATTACAACGATAAAAAATCAAAATTATCACAAAAAAAAAAAAGTTAGGAATGTATTATAATATAATTATTGTCTATTGGATTCATCACCTTTTTATTGTAACACTTCCAATATTTTCGATTTGGATTTCTTTCGGACTGAGAGATTCTTGGCCTCAGGTATCCAGCACAATCTTTTATGGTGAAGGACATCATTGGAACTGGATGTTGACAATCCACCTATGGAGGAAAATAACACTATTTCATCCATTATACACTCAAGAACATGATCACATGCTAAGTTGAATTTATAAATTATTAGAGGAATTCACATTTGACATAACCTGCAAACTATTTCCACAACCTCAAGATTGAACATGGCTCCAAGTCATTCCAACTATAAATATGCATGAAGGAAAAAATCACATCAATTCAAACTCCTACCAGAAATGACTTTGATTCTAGAAATTACAGCAACTATTAAATGCAACAATAATAATCATAATTCCAAACACTAAAGCATTCATAAACTTAACTTGACTAATTATTCCAAGCTATTAACTCATAACTATATTTTACAAGATTAGGACTAGATTGTAGAATCATTCAATGATCTTGAACTTTACAATTCCAGGACCTTATCCTGTTCCACATCATCAACATTTCGTCAAACAGGGCGAATGCTCAAATTTTCTACTCCTCTCTTGTAAAAAGCCACAAGTCGCTACATAGAATTGCTTTTACAGGGATTGGTTCTCTTCATAATTCAACATGAGGACAAACTCAGGGTCTTGTTTTTACGACAAATGATTTTCTACATAATTCAACACTAAAGGATGTGCCAAGCAAGAAAATTAATAAAATTTACAAAACCTGATGCTGAAAGCAATTTCAAAACTAAAAATGGACATTCACTTGTTCCACATGGAAGTAATCAAGGAATCAAGAATGAAGAAACAGAATAAATGTTGGCTGACATATGAAGTAATCACATTTTCAATCCTTTCAACATTCAGAAATGTGGTGATGTAATGACATCCAATGCAGTAGGTTTTCAGTTTCTTTTATTTCAGTTCTCTTTCAATGCTTTTTTACCCCTTTGAATCGATATTCATGTCAACAGTTTCTACTATATTTTCCAACCTTTAATAACCCAAAGAATATAAATAAAAGAATAACAGGAATCATGAGAGCAACGAGAAAATTTGATCGATTGAAGAAACATTCACTTCATTCAAAATTGCTCTTCCTCCGTAGTGATACAATCACAAACACAAAGTTATAATTTTTATTTAAAAAAGAAACCAAAAAAAAAAAGGTAATAAACCTCTAGATGCTAGGATGCTTGTGAGGTCAAACCAACCGTAACGAGTAGCTTCTTCCTACTGGATAGGAGCTCAATCTCGTCGTCAATCTTGCTGGCGAGCTTGAAGAGACTGGACCGGAGCAAGACTTTGCCGTCTCTCCGCGAGCTTGAAGAGACTAGATGGGAGAAGGACTTTGTTGTCTCTGAACCATGGTTCAAGGTCGATCTTGCGAAACCCAACTGCTGGAGAATGGAGAGTGGATCCAGAGGGTGAGAGGTAAGCTCTTGAAAGCAGAGAGTGGAGTGGGTAGGTGAAGCTTGGTTTTGCTCGCTTCCTGGGATTCAAACAACACAAACGACGTCGTCTTCATTTCCCAAGCTAGCCATTTGAATATGTCATGAAATTAATGGATGCACTTTGTAAGCTGTGCGGTGGAGCACTTTGCTGTGATGTGCTTTGTCACACACCAAAATTGTGTGCAAATTGCCAAAAGACGTCATTTAAAAAAAAAAAAACAAAGAAAGAAATGCAGCAAAGCAGAGAGACCAAATCCAAACCGTCACCCTCTATCACCACCCACACCACCACCACCTTCACCACCCCTTGCACCCGCCGCGACCACCCTAGCTTGGAAGCGGCGAGCAAACAGACCCCCGCCACCACCTACCACTCAGATCTTCTAGATCCAACACCATTACACCTATCTCGTTTCAACCTTGATCTGCGGCTTTGAACCAATTGGAGTTCCAAAAGTACTCCCTTCTTTTCTATTGAATCTCTCGATCTGATCTTACTCCTCCGCACCTAAAGGAAGATCCCTCCTTATCCATTGGGCACGGGCCCAGGAGATTTATTTTTTTTAAAAAAAAAAACGACGTCGTTTGGCAATTCGCACACAATTTTGGTATGGGACGGCACACACTACCGCAAATCCTTATATATAATAATTATCACCTTTAGTTCCAAAATATATTACCGTCGGTACCTTCTATTTCCATTTTTTAAAAATTTTTTTAGGTTCTCAAATATATTACGTGTTCTAGGTTTGGTTCTTTTTACCGGATTCCGGTAAAAATCTGCCAAGTGAACATTTTTAATATAAAAAATATATTTTATTAGGGGCAAAATTGGTAATCCACTTTTATAATTTACTTTTAATAAAAATATAAAAAAAAACCAGAAAATTGGCTGCCGCACCAGCACTTTCAGGCCATTCACTTCATTTCCATTTTGCTGTTCACAAGTTCTGCGAAGGAGAAATGTGAATGGACCTACCAGAATCATCAACTTCCCTTCTCCGGTCAAGCTCTCTTGGCAAACTGGACATTTCCTCCCGACTTGTTTGACAAGCCGCTGGACTCCATAGTCATCAACCACAACAAATTTGCTTTTGAATTGCTTGATAATTTTGGGAACTGGTGGTAGTAGTGATCGAGATTTGCTTTTGAATTTGCCTGATGATTTTGGGAATTGGTGGTAGTGGTGGTCGACTTACGGGAGATGGGTTTTCCCTGTGGGGGATAAAGTATCCGGAGGTGGTGGGGAAGTTAGAAATTTGAACTGAATTTTTCTTCAATTCAAGCCCGTTCCAGTACGACGAGAAGTCGATACCGGCAGGTGACATAAAGAAATGGTCAGCACAGAGGGTACGGTTCCAGTAGCCATTTATTGATGGTTGATTCTCAGTTCTTTCACGAGACGCGCTATGGAGCTGGCGGGGAGGTCTGAGGAAAAGGGTATGTAGAAGAGATGAGCTTCATTTGGGTCTTGAGTGACGAATTGGCTGTTGAGGAGGGAGTCATGCAAGAGAGTACAGAAAAAAGTGAATGAATTGTGTGGGTTGTAGATGTAAATTTTGAAAGTGGGAAGCATCTTTTCATAGTTTTGGAAAATTGTTGAAGGGGAGAGGTACGGCAAGCCGGCGGTGATCTCGTCATAGTTTTGAATGAGGGTGATGATACACAGGAGGATGATCAGAGCAATTTAGGAAACTGGGAAAAGAATGGCAAGGGAACCGAGAAAGAGAAAAACAAGAACAGAAGTTTTAAGGGAAAAGAACGGACTCTGTTTATCAGCCTTAAATAGGGAAGGCCATGCAAAAATAAAGAAACTAATTAGCAGAATACAAGAAAACAATCCCCATTATCTATCATGATTTAGTGATTTATTTTATTTGATTAATTCTATTGACCAGCTAAGTGATTAAACAAAGCAACAAGCAAGGGAAACGTGATACTGACTCAGTCACCCCACTTAGCCACGTGGGCAACCATATCAGAGGAGCATGGAGAGGAAGGAACAGCTTCGTTCTGTTCGCTCGCGATGGCTGGTAGACTTCCTACTCTGAGAATCAATTCTCCAGTCACCGCTGCTATGTCCGCAGCCCCGCGCCATTGGAGAGTTTGTCGGACTACTCGCTCTTCGATTTGTGGCAACGTCAATTTGAGTATAAATAAAAGTTATGAGTCACACCTCCATTGGAGACTCCGCTCCATTTCAAACTCTCCCCTTAGAGCTATTAATCAGTCCCCTCAGGTTTACTTTCGTTCACCTTAATATAAATGCGGAAATTTTATATTTTCCGGACAATGTAAAGAATCAATCTTCAGTCTTTAATCTGATTTCAGTGAAATGGTGGTGATGAAAAGCAACTTATACAGGTGAAAACTAATAATTAGACAGAGCCATTTCTGAAATTTGCTTCAAACAATTTCTTGCCTCCCTTCTTCTGAGCTTTTCCGGAGACGGTGTGCAAATTGGTGCCGTGGAAGTGGGGTTTACCTTTTGAAAAAAATTATTAAGATGAAATTCCAATTTTACCCTTGATAAAATACTCATTTTATATTAAAAATGCTCACTCGGGCAGATTTTTAACCAAACTTATAACCTGTAATATATTTGGGAATTAAAAAAAAAAAAGAGTTAGAGATACCAAAAGTTATATATTTAGGGACTAGAGGTGTCAATTATCCGATATATAAATATATATATATATATATATTTATATATTATCGGATTTTCTAAAGTGCATTTCGAATCGTGCTTCAATCGTTATCGTAATGGAATTTTTGCTCTACTTAGTTAATTACATGAGCATTATAGCAAAAATTTCATTACGATAACAGTTGGAGCGTGTTTTAGCAAAACCGTATATATTATATCAATAAAGCTAAGGTTGGCAGCACAGCTTTTCTTAAGAGACGCCATCGGTAACAATGTAATAGGGAAGGGATTTTAAAATCGGCACTAATCATAATGATATCGTTTTGACTAATCTGAAGAATCCACGGAAACAATATCGTTTTGCCGAAGAAGCCTCCCAAACCTTTGCTCTCTCAATTCAGAATCAGGCTACCAGCTACTGGTTGGATTTTGTAATAGTAATAAGTACACTGATATCGTTGACTGAAGTTTCGTGTTCTGACTTTTCTTATCACCATAGTGGAACGGCATCTAATTAAAAAATCCTTCGAAGTTTATGGACCTCCTACCTTGAAGCCGTTGAGTCAGCCTGATTTACCTCCTTCACAATCCCCGTAGGGTTGGATTGGGGTTGGGGTTGGGGTTGGGGTTGGGGTGTGGGGGTCTGTGGGCAAGGGATTTCGCCTTTTGCTTCAAGGGCTATTGGCTTGAGAGAGGAAACAAACAGTTCTCCACTACGAAACAAAAAGTTTGCCCTCTTGCACTGAAGCTCGTTGCGGTCGGCCACATGTCATATATAATAATCATTCTCTCCTCCTTTGGACACGCGCCCGCTCCGGCGTAATCCCACAGGTCTTTTTCTGCTTTTCTTTTGAATTTTTTGTTCTTCTTCTCCGGTGGTTCTAGCATTGTCAAAAGTTGATCGTATTTGCAAGAATAATCGAAAATGTCACAGAGCAAGATGGCTAACTGTGTCAAGACCTTCGGATGGGCTGCAAGAGATGTTTCCGGCTTTCTTTCTCCCATTGAATTTACTAGGAGGAAAGTACATGCTTGTTTCTCTGAAGATTTATGCCCATAAATTGAGCTTTGTTTAATATTCCACCCTACCCCGGGAAATTGGCCCCTTGTAAAGATTTATTTGGGACATTTTAGTCACTAGAAAGTAGAAATCACCCTGAAATGTGTATATTCAGGGCAACTGGTGATGAAGATGTGAGGCTCAAAGTGCTGTATTGTGGGATATGTCACACTGACATTCACAGTGTCAGGAACGATTTCCGCTGGACAGTCTACCCTTGCGTTCCAGGGTAGGAATTCTTAAACTTATTTGCCGTCCTTTTGATTCTCTGTTTTAGGATTCATTGTTGTTTCTTCTGCATCTTGAAGGAATTTGAGACCATGACAAATAGTTTTAGATGATTCAATTTATAAGGCGCAATCACTGTGATAGTTTTGTTATGGTATCAGAGTTCATGCCAGATCAGCCAATTTGCCTGATTTGCTGCTACACCGCCTAACAGAATTCTCTAGACTAGTTAGCTTTTGTACATGTGCATTATTAACTTGTGCAGGAGCTGATGCTGATGTATAAAAAGGAACAGTGTAATTTTGGAACTTAAGCTGAATAAAATTTTGTTCATTCCCTGAAATCTTCTCTCTACTTTTGTATATTTTAAACAAGTTTTTTTTTTTATAGATGAGATGCACAAGAATATAAAGGACCACACAGGTGAGAATGAAGATTTTCTACTGAACTCAGGAGGGGAAATGCCATTCTTGTTTTTCATTGCCTAATTAATTGTTGAACGTGCTGCACATGATCGTTTATGAGTACTACATCACTAACATGATGCAACAATAGGCATGAAATTACAGGAGTTGCGACAGAAGTTGGATGTAAAGTGACTAAATTGAAACCTGGAGATAGAGGTGGGGTTGGATGCTTTGTCAATTCATGCCGTTCCTGTGAGCAATGTTCCAATGACCTAGAGCCATACTGTCCCAAGATGGTGATGACCTATCTATCAGTTGACCACGATGGAACCATCACACAAGGAGGATTTTCCAATGAGATGGTTGTCAGTGAGCGCTTTGTCATTCTCTGGCCGGAGACATTGCCTCTTGATTCTGGTGCTCCGCTGCTCTGTGCTGGTTGCGCTGTTTACAAGCCCATGAAGTACTACGGATTGGATAAGCCAGGAGCACGCACTGGAATTGTGGGTCTTGGAGGAGTGGGACATCTTGCGGTGAAATTTGCAAAGGCTTTTGGTCTCAAAGTCACTGGCATCAGTAACACTCCTAGCGCGAAGGATGACGCCATCAACAGTGTAGGAGTTGACTCATTTTTGGTTGACACCAATGAAGAGGAAATGCAGGTAGTCGATTCCTCTTTCCCTCAACAATTACTCTATCTTGATTGATATGGGGAAACATTGGATTATAACATTTATCTATTTTGTCGAACACGTAGAATGCAATGGGAACATCGGATTACATTCTTGATACGGTACCTGTTGTTCATCCCCTCATGCCATTATTTGGTATACTGAAACCTCACGGAAAACTCATTGTGGTTGGTGTACCAGACAAGCCACTTGAAGTTGAGATTCTTCCTCTTGTTCTGGGTTAGTAAAGTCCAAGGATTTTATTTTGCTGATTAATAAAAACCTGAACTTTAATTGGAGGTTTTAATGCATACTTTCAGGAAGGAAAATGCTTGGATCATCTGCTGTTGGGGGGATTAAGGAGCCTCAAGAAATGGTTGATTTTGCTTCAAAACACAACATTACTGCAGATGTTGAGGTTGTTCCTATGGACTTTGTCAGCAAAGCCATTGACCGACTCGAGAAGGGTGATGTGAAATATCGGTTCGTTATTGATGTTGGGAACACAATTATATCTTCCCAGTCTTGAGATTCATGATAATGAACATTTTTTTTTTCTTTTCCTGTTTTCGTTAGCATCAGTTAGACTGCAGATACATTCTGATGCTGCTACAATACGCTCTACAAGCATTGTAAACTCTTTTTGGTTCTGTTACGAAGGTGAATTATTCCATCAATTGTACTGGTATAATTAGATTTTACACAACCAAATTAATTACAAAATAAATTAATTTTCATTTCTTTTAAGAATGCATTCACTTATTGGGATGGTGGAACTAAAAAATAGTTCGTTAAGTCATTCCAACGGATTATATGAATACTAAATTTGTTCATCTTGCCAAAACTTGTGTATGGATTTACACCATCATTCATCAATGTTAAACAAACTGAGGGCTACCCAGGAACTAAACTTCTTTGGGATATTGATTTAATCCCTTCCTGATGTTATTTAAGCCACATAAGAAAAAAGTACACATACATAGGCTCCTGCTCCTGGACCTAAGCTCTGGGCAAAATAAATTTGCCAATGGTCACAAGAAATTGGATTAAATGCTCTGATGCCTCCCTAAAACACGTCTCTAATAAGTGATACATCTAATACAACAGGGCAATCCTAAAATCAATGTAAAATCCGACCGTGTCGAAAACACACCAATAGTCAAACCTACAGCAAACATGATATAAATATAAATTCTCTACATGTAGCTTTCCGTCGTACCTTTTCATCATCGATTTTCATCCAGAATTCAAATCCAGCTCAGATATAGGATCACACCGGAGACTAAACTTTTCCATCTTAGCTTTTTCAGCATTCCTATTCATTGGGCAGAGAGACTTCCGAAGAATCCGAATGAATATTGCTGAGGAATTCAAGTCAACCAAGTAATCACGTTTTAATTGCTTTGGAAGACAATTTCTGAGCTACTAGAAGTCAAGAGAACCGGACTTAGATGACCCAGAACAACTACGAGAAGTTGCATAAGAATTGCCACTTGAGCCATCTACTGGTGCTTGATTCAGACATTCTAAAACTAATGTCCTCCTCTTATGTAGTTTTATTGAGAATGTTGTTGCTTCCAGAATTGGCGGAACCTGCAAACAAGTTTTAGGATGTCTTCACCAAGTGAAAAGTTACAAGAACAGTAACTAAATGCTTTCTGCAATTGTAGCAATTCTATAATGAAATTACAATCAGATAGAGAAAGTATGCTATTTAAAAAGGTGATGGTAATATGGTTTGAAAATGGTGTCATTCTGCCCTGTTTCCATAACAAATGTGAATCATCTCTTTGAAGTGTATAAACCGCTTGATGCATGTGCCTGAATCCACTTCTGGAAAGATCATTACATTATATACGCACAAAGTTACAGAGAATTAAGTAATACCTGGGTATTAAAACGTGCCATTTTATGTACACTTAGAAGGCCAAGCATATCCTGATAACCAGTGAGAAGCTGTGCCAATTTCTTGTCCTCATCTGACCAGAACTTAAATTAGTATCATTTTAGATAACCAAAGGGGAGTACAACTACACTATGATCTAGAACAAGAAGGCACCTGGAATTGCTTTGACAGAGAGTAATGTGTCAGCTAAATGCTGCCATCTCTTCAAGGCAGTTGATGAAATAAGGGAACATGGAAAGGTTATCACTGCAACAGTATTTGAAGACCTTACCATGCTTTTCAAAGATCTGATGAAATCAAGCACCTCCCATTCCTACACAAAAATTTCGGAGTTAAAATCAAATGTAAATCACTTCTAGAAGGTCATCTTAACATAAATTCACTTTCCAGAACCCTGGCAGTTAATAATCATAAAACATGTCCATGTCAACTGACCTTGTCAGAGAACTCACAGTGTGGTGCACATAGGGATTGGATGGCAATCCGACCTGCAGAGGAGATGTTGCCATCAAATCTGCATGCAAATAAATAAGATGTTATTTTTAGTAATGACAACCAGATACACCATTCAGATAATTATGCAATGCCACAAGATGATATGATTCATTGGATACTAACGGATGAAAATACTAACATGAAAACTACACGACAAAAGATGAAAGGAAAAGAACAAATAATTAACTTTTTGCAAAAGGTCCATTAAGGACAGCTAAAAGATAAACCATTTCAATTACTAGAAAACTATGAATAGAAAAGTTAACCCGCACTAAAATGTTTCACAAGAAACCCAGACTACTGCTACAGTAAGGCAGTGTCCATCTCAGGTATGTATAGTTTGTTGGCCCAATTTGTTAAGCAAATTTTGAGCAAAGAAAAAATCTCCAACACAAATGGTGATAAGATCAATTTTTATGTCTTTTCTAAACAATTGAAAGCTAATCCAAATTGAAAATTTAGAAATGAACCTATAGCAGCGGAACCAACCAAAATGAATGTGACAATCAAGTAGTATGTCATGTCTCCAGCTTCTCTTTCATTTTTTTGTCTTTCATTTTTAAACTTTTCTCAATTCATGAAAACAAATTAAAAGGTAATCAGAGAGGCAATGGTCCTGCAACTACCATTTTAAGAAGAAGAGCAGCTTAAAGTATCACGTGGAACTGTTACTTCTCATCATTTTCACATTTTCAGAAGTGTGGCAGAAATTGATAAACAAAGAGTATTCTTTCGTCTGTATTGCCCTCTACCACTCTCAAATGGAGGACAGAACATCCTTTTATCACATTAGAACATCATATCAACAGAAGACCATCCATCATCTTAAAGGTGATATTTTGACTACACTGTATGGACATCAAGAATAAGCAATGTATTAGATCAGGTAAAAAATTGAAAAAGTCCCCTTGATTCCCAAATGTTACTTGGAACCAATTTAAAAGGAAGCTTAGAGGAATTAATATTCTACAATGCATTTGAAAGAACCTTGGTATAGTGGAAAATTCAAGGGAATATGCAACTTTCTAAGCAACAAATTTTGAGAGAGATGCATGGGATTTAACAAACTCTGATCTCCTGAGTTATAGTCATATTTTTTAAAGTAACTTTGCCATTGTTTGGAACACCATGGCTCTCATGAGATGGACAGCAGGAACTAATCGTAAAGGCCTTGTCATCCTAATGAGCAACCAATCGAGAAAGAAAATTCCAGAACTATACAAATCCTAGAAGCCCTTTGTTTTATGAGATTGAACCGAAAATTCAAAGATGAGGTACCTTGGAATTTGAGCCAAGAATGCAGAGCAATGGTCAAGGAAGGTAGCAAGAGCAGGTGAGTTTAGCAGGCTCACACAGTCAATGTGCCGTCCACTAAGCATGTGCCTCTCAAGAGGCTTCCGCAAGTCAAAGTCATTGCAGTACTCAGCTTTTCCATCTGCAAGACATAATAATCAGCCTCCTCATATGCACACCTAGGCAATTTTCATTAAACTGAAAACTAGAGCTTGAAAACATTTTATTCCAGATACTATTGAAACTACCTTGTGTCAGTCCAAAGTAGGTAAGGATGTAATAAGTTTGGATATAGCGACAGTGCTATAAAATTTTTACACATATATATACATTATCAAACTTACTTGGTAACCCTGTATCAAGAGAATTAAGCATGAAAGTCAACGGTAAAAGAATAATCACTAAGAAAAAAACAAAAAGTAATGAAGGGAAATAATGTTTTCAGGTGAAGTACTCCCGTCACTCAAATCCTAGAGGCCTCTTTACGCAATACAATTGAATTTTTCATTTTACAATTTAGTAATATAAGGTTTTCTCCAGCACACACTTGCAATCTGGAAACCATTTCATTATTTAGTGAGAGCAATATATGGTCAATATAAACACTAAAAAAGAAAAGAAAGAAGCAAAAGAATCCATAATGTTAACCCCACGGCAATAAATTTTAATCTTTCAAGGGATTTGTCAAAAGCCATCAATAAACAAGAAGAAATAGCTACCAGCAGAGGGGAAAATAAAAAAGAGTTTCACTGACAGTGAGTTAATCAAGTATACCTCTCTGACTGTCCAGATTCTGTTCCCCAAAATACTTCTTATATTGCCAAGCAATTCTCAATGCCTTCTCCTGTAATGCATTGAATATTTCACATTTAAAATCTAGAAACAAGCAAATTGTCCGCTTGGTAGTATATATTCAAAAGAGAAAAAGACCTGTTCTGTGTCATGACGAGACTTATCCTCTTTAGAGGACACTGGACAGGGCAATGTACCAAGGAAAGCTCTTGGCTCCTTAGCTGGACTAGCATACAGGAGAGGTTGGTCGTGAATTAATCCTTGAGACATGAAATTTCTCAACAAAAGCATATGATGAGGAGCATCTGCATCTTCCATTACCATGACTAAACTTCCCAATGCAAATCCACCTCCTAAAATCCCTATAGAACACAAACCGAAGGTAATTTAAAAGGAAAAAAAAAATCCCGTGAATAACTAAAATGTAAAAGTGATCACAACAATTAACTCCTGAGAATGAACACCACTTTTATCAAAATAAATTATGGGATTCCCGGAAAATTACTGTCAAGGTCTGATATGCCAGTTGAAAGACAGATTGTGCTACTTGGGCCATGCTTAAGTCCAGGAACCTGTGATCCTGGCACAGCAGCAACATTCCGAGAGAAACTACTCATCCGAGACTTATTCGTAGCCATAAAGAAGATAAAAAATATTCTGATTAGGCAAAACAAAGAAGAGTAAGCACATGGAGTAAATACTGTTGAAATAAATACTACTTTCTTAAAACCATTTAGAGTAACTGAGCTTCAACAGGAATTTTGTCGAACAATTGATGTACATGTTGGTCATTTTAATTCAAGAGCACAACAAAATCACCGAAAACAACCTTTTGTAAGTATAAGAACACCAAGAGAGATTCTTCTAATTTTCTGAAATTTCAATCTTTTCGAGTTCGCCAACAAGGGAATTACTCGGTTCTGCAGCGAAAGAAGGGGCAATGAGGTAGAGATGGCGCGGGGCTTTTCGAAACTAAACAGAGTCGTTTATGTCTGGGAAAGGTAAAAGAAAAGGAATATTACCAAGTTGTTTTGCTAATTTTGTCTCTCCATCTTTCTTTTTTTTTTTTTTTTTCCCTTTAAAAAATCCTATTAAGTAAGATAAAAACTCCCAAGTCCCAAGTCACAACCAATTTTATCTAAAAGTATCTTAACTCTATTCTAATTAAATCTATTCCAATTAAGTTTTTAACTATTTTTTTAATTTTGATGGTTAAATATTTAAATGGAGATATTTTCTTTTATATATTCTAATAATATTTTCGAAAAACTTCATTTATAACACAATTTTCAGAACTCATCTGCGTACTCATTTACAAGCAAATAATACGAATTCTGTTACCCTTGGATGGAAAACCAAGAATTTATGGATTGACGGTAACGAAAGGTGCAACTTTTATTTATTTATTTTTTCAAAAGAGAAGAAAAAAAAAAAAAAGTAGTAAGGGATATTATATTGTGAAGAATTTGAGTCACTCAACCGCGTTGGAATCTTTTAATTAACTGTCTCCACAAATCAAGCAAAAAGAAAATCAGAACCTCCATAACGGTCAGAGGCAGCCCTTTTTAATCTTCAGCTCAGCGCAGCTTCCCCTCTCCCCGCCAGGATCATCACTTCCAGTGCAGTTCAGTAATCCAACC